>JXXA01017593.1:0-20808 GCA_000956255.1 Anopheles punctulatus
TATACCGAAACTTAAACCGTAGGTATAAATTTTCAGTATCTTTGTGAAACGTTCTCTGGAATCATTCTTCAATAGCTTTACAACGTATTATTACTAAGTTTCATTCGACCTGCCGCAAACTGGTACACTTACCCGATTATAACCATTGTTTTCCACATACATGCTTGGTTCTTCAACTTAACTCCGTTTCGCGATTCAGCAGATAACGTTTTATACTATTCATAAAGAGCTAGGAAGTTATTTGAAACATGTGTAGACACAAAACTTCAATTAAATAACCCTCAACATTTCGTCGCTAGGGAGCAGTGTCAACTATGAAAAAAGGGTAAAATACCAACGTAAAGCATCAGCTCATTGACCGTTGGAAGTGTTGAAGAACCATAGTCCACCAAATTTGCAAGGGAAACATAAAATTCTCTATTTCTTTCGTTTAGATTTTTTTTTACCATTAAACTCTTTGTGTGTGTGTTTATTATGTTATTCTATTTATTACCACACTCCGTTCGCTCTCCGACTAAAACGCGCTTAAAATACATATTAACCAACGAACCGCGCTAGTCGCGCATTTGCTTAACACAAATACATGCAACGGGGGCATGCTTTTTAAATCTAGAAACTACCAGCTGCGCCTTATCCGCTCTTATCGGCTTACTTTAAATGTGCGAGTAACAACAAAATGAAGTGACGGAGAGGGAGAGTGGGGGAGGGGGGGGCGGGATGCGGCTTTCCTACGACTACCGCACACACGAACGTATTCGCTATATATATTAGATAACTCTCTTGATCCTTGCCGTATCTTGCTATCCTGCGCAGCACGCACACTATTACATCTTAATCACTAGAAAACACATACAAGCGACACAAGCAAAAGAAGTAAAAAGCAACTAGATAAAACGAGCGCGAAAAGCAGGTGGCGCTTAAAATTACTTTTTAAAATATTTATATACGTGGCGTGTTCTTTGCGCCGCCGTTCGCACTCTTTCCTTCTCGGGTTGGCAACAAATTCCGCGCACGATCATACATGCATGTGTGGGTGATAAAACGAACGAACGAACGTGTGTGCCTGCTTCTCAATCGTGTAAAAAGAATTTTCAGCCCATAATATATGCTGCAGGATGGTATATAATGTTGAGAAAAGAAAGCAACGCCGGTGTCGCTTTAGCTCGAGTTCTTCGACTTCTTCTTGGAGAATATTCTAAAGACGCCCTTTTTGTCCTTGCCACCGCCCGCCTCCTTACCGCCCTTGATGAAGCTCGCTTCGCTTTCGCTCGAACTTTCAGCCGACTGGTGCCGTCCACCGACGCCGGCAAGCTGCCCAAAGTCTTGGCCCATCACCATCGTTCCGCTACCGCTGCCCCCACCTCCTCCGCCGCCGCTACTGCTGTTGTTGTTACCGCCCGGGGGCGGTAGGGATGTCGGGCGGGACGAATCGAACCGGGTCTGGCCCCAGCCTGCAAACGGGGAAAGATGAGAAAGGCGTATTAGTAATCGTTGGTGAGCAAATACACGGATCGGAAATGTTAAGCAAAAGAAGTGGAGAACCCACCACCAAGGACGATTAATAAATAACCTATTTTTTATATGCATTTCGATGCAATATTTGGAAATAAAATATAACAATGTTTGAAACAAATTGATGCAAACGAAAAAGAAAAGAAAACAATACCAGTGTTTCCCATACTACCTCAGTCTGCCAACCGTTCATTCTGATTCATTTTTCACCTTTTGTAGAAATAGTTAAAATGCTTGTTTGAATGATTAATTTCCAACAAATTGATACGATTCCGTCAATGCGAATATTCAATTTGATACCATAAACGTAGAAGATAAGCCGCTGGATAAGAAAACTTTCAGATCGACCGGTACTATTTGCAGGAAGAATGGGAAAATGTTCAGGAGGAGATGTGACGATTAAAACACGGTCCATAGCGAAGGTCGAAAGAGGAAGGTTTCGAAATTGGAAAGATTTTTGGAAAAGTTAAACACAGCTTTGTGTTTTTTCACTGTCAATTAGCCTCGACGTCACAGTAGCCTGCAAAGTAGTCACACATGACATTTCATTGTGGCCATCTAGTAGTCGAGAAAAGATGTCTTCTGTGCCACACACTGATATTTTAATTCATTCTAGAAACTTTAATTAAACTCGAATGTTTCGTGGTTGTCCAACAGTGTTCCTTTGGGGGAAATTTACTTCCAGATATACTTCCACAGTGCTGTTCAAACGGAGATCTTAAACATAGGATTAGGTAATTAGGTATTGTATATTTCGGTAAGAACAATTAATAATTGATTGCTATTTTGTACAGTAATAAAAATTTAAATGGTAGGTTGAATTGTGGAATGTTCTATTAAAACCTTATCCCGACGGGAAGCTTATCCTGCCCGAATTAGTACACCCAACACACAAACGATTAGCAACGGGGCAAACAAACTACAACGATTAAGGGATTAGAGGGTTAGGAACGGGGAGAGGATTAGGAGCTACACGGGAAACACCTTCACACCACCAGAGAAACGACCGTATCCACCCGCCGCAGGGTTAGCAAAAGTGAGAGGGAATGTGTTTTGTTTTTGTTTATGTTTTTTTTTTCTATTGGAATGTTCGATGCTGTGTTCGATGCAGTACCGGTGCTGAAGCCGTCCAGATTGATGCTGTTGCCGAACGTGTTGCTGTTGTTGGTGGTTTGATGCGATGGCACGTGCGGTGCCGCCATGTTGCCCTGCACGTGATGATGCGGATGATGGTGATGGTGGTTGTGCTGCTGCTTCACGTTCCCATTGTTGTGGTAAGACATCGAGGATTCCTGGTTTGGGCCGGTTCCGTTGCCGGTTGGTTGGGCCGGAACCATCGGATGGTGCCAGGTCGTACGAGAGGTACCATTGTTGGCACCGGCCGTAGCGTTCGTACGCTGCGTCACGATGGCATTACTCGTCGGTGGTGGTGGTGGCGGGGGCTGCTGCTGTTCGCGCCTGATGAACTGATCGATCTGCTGCTTTTGCTGCTTCGGGTGCGGTTGGAACGTGGAGGTGCCGATGGCTGATGGCTGCTGGTAGTGTTGCGCCACCGGATGCTGATAGCCGGACGGGGGTTTGAGCGGTGTGAACGTGCTCAACGGGGGCGATGTCGCCGGCAGTGGCGGTACGGTGTATTCTAGCGCGCGGCAAAATAAAATGTCGAATGCGGTTTTGGGCAGATGGAACATTTTTGTTGTTGTTGTATCGATAGGGGGGAGGAGTTTTCGGGTTGTGTAGAGGAACGGGTAAGACACATACATTAGCGACATATAGTATCACGTTGAACATACGCGAGTAGAGACACCATACCGAACAATTAAAGAGCGTGTCATTGTGCGGATTTGAACGCTACAGGGACATCGGAATTATACAGGACATGTTGCGGTTTGGATTGCATATTCCCTTCAAACCCATTGGTTAAAACCACTTGGGTTACACCTACCTGACGTTCTTATTTCGCTGTTGCGTAGCCACACGTCTTCGCCCGTTCCGTTCCCATTCTGTGATGCGGGTTGTTGCGATTTGTTAGCGGCCATTGCGGCCGGTTGCAAGGAGTACGGTCGGTTTGCGCTGCTGATGTTGGCATTATCGTAATCTGTAACGAGAGCAAAGGAAGTGAAAATAAAATTATTAAAGGAACTTTACTTTTTGCGATGTGAAAAGCTTAATATTCAGATGATTCAGATCATTCCGGTAAAGTAACGATAATCAATCCTCTCTCGTGGACTATTTTAGGGTACTTTTAATCGCCCCTCTCCCTCACATGACTACTAAACGGAGCTCTTCAGGTACTATATTTCCTTCAAATCGGTGTGTATAAAGGTGTACTCACCACTTCCGTTGGGACTACCGGCCGAGCCTGCCTTCGAGCGCATCTGCACCGAGCCGTTGTTGTTCAGCACATTATCCGTGCTGGACTGTCGCTGCGGAACCGGTGGTGGCATGCCGCGCGGTGGAATCGGAGGCTTATCCGCCAGCCCAAACACTTCCGGCGCCGGTCCCAGTGAGGTCGTCGGTGAGGGCAAGTTGTAGTGCTGGTGCTGTTGACCGGACGACATGCGCTGGTGCTGGAAGGTTTTCCAAGGGAGTACGCATGTTGTTAGTCGCAAACGACAATCTCCGCTTTGCCCATAATTGCACTGAAGCACTTACCTGGAGCTCCTGTTCGCGCAACTCTTTCTGCTTCTGCAGGAAGTTGGTCTGCGGCGTGTGGAAGCTACCGTTGCTACCCGAACCGGATTTGGCACTGTTCAGCGAGGTGCGCGAGTCACGCCGCTGGCTGTCGGGGGACGAGGTCCGCGAGCTGATCGACGACGCGGCATCGCTCCGATCGGGCGTGGGCGATTGTGTGGAGCTAATCGACTTCATATCCGGTGCGCTGTTGTTTTGCTGCAGTCAACAAAAACAAAAAACAAAAAGATTATTTTAGCATCCAATGGCGTGCGATATGAATTTAAGTTCAATCAACTGTTATTGCATTATGAAGGACGTGTAGTGATAACGTGTTCAAGCCCCTTCAAGCGAAGTTGCGCGACATGTCAACGTTACATGTTTTACTATAAAATGAGCAGAAATTGTACGGTAGTCCCCTCTTTCGATTGCCTCACTCCAGAATTGGTGTATCATTAAACGGACCAACCAAAAGAAGCTCTTCAGGCGCAACTAAGGCGTTGTCGTTTTTTCGGGTTGTTAAAATTTGGTCCTTCGCTGAGGATGATCTTCAACACGTCGATTTTTCGAATACTCTATTTTCCAGCATGGGGTTTTACTCGAACAAGTGTCGGAATGAACGTGAACATGAGGGACAGAATTAGCGCTCGAAGCATCGTCAGTCGGTATTCAGTCGGAAAAGAGTGGTAGTATAAAACTGAAACCATTATCGAAAGAAGCTCGTGTACATACCTTCACCGACTCATCGTAGCTCATAAGCTGCAGGTTGGGCGGAAGCGCCGCATGGAACGCGAGCTTGTTCACCCACTCGCTCAGCGATTCCTTCGAGCTGGTCATGAACAAAAACTCCGACCCATCGAGCAGCACCAGCCGGAACACGTTCTTCTTCTTCGTGTAGTTCTCCGCCCGTTCGCAGCGTGCGTTCAGTATGTTCACCGGTGCGGTAGCCGCCTTCTGCATCGCGAAGTCTTCCGCATCCTTGAAGAAGCACAGCAGCTGTCCGCACAGCACGGTGTAGAACGGTTTCCACGAGCGTACCGGGGCCTTCTTGCCGCCCGATTGCAGTTCGTGCTTGCGCTCCAGCATACCCTGCACCTCGACCGGCGGCAGAAGCGAGGCGTCCGATTCGGCCGCCGACGCCCCCGGCGCGCGTTGATTCTTGCGGAAGCTCTGCGCCCGGCGGCGGGTTGTGAAGGAGGGCGCCCGCTTGACCGGCTTGATGCCCATCTTCATGCTTTCCGCGCGCTTGATGTTGCTGTCCGAACCGCGGCGCAGGCGCTCCTGTAGCATCGTTGCGAACGAGTTCGATTTCTGCACCGGGCTCGTTTGGTCGGTGCCGGAGATGGTGGCGGCGACGGTGGAGTTGTTCATCGTCGCGTTGCTGCCGGCACTCACGGTAGACGCGTTCATGGCGGAGGCATCGTTACGATCGGCAGCGAGCGGTGCTCCGGACGAAACCGAACCCAACCCATCGTTGTAGCCATTGATGGAGGCCGGTTCGCGGCGTCGCCGTTCCTCCGTGATGCGTTGCACCTCCTTCTGCTTCAGTGCCTCGTGACGTTCGCGCTCGATGCGTTCCTTCTCCGCCACACGGGCCGCCTGTTCCGCTTCGAGCTGCTTCTTGAACTTCTGCTCCAGCAGCGTGATTCGCTTCAGAGCCAACACTTTCTCCTCCTGCGCAGCGACCGTCTTCTCGAAGTCTTCGTGCTTGCGCAGCAGATCCTCGACCTGGGCGATCGAATCGCCCAGCTTCGATTCCTTCAACTGCATCTGGCGGCTGATGATCCAACCCTCCATGTCTTCCGCCTCCTTCAGGAACCGCTGCGTGTCGAGGTTCAGCTCGTACATCTCCGAACGCTGCACGATCGTGTTGTCCAGCAGACGCTTACGCTGCTCCAGTACGGCAATCTTATCCTGCACCTCGTTCGCGAGGAAGTGCTTCTCCAGGATCAACTTGCGGCCGGTGCGGTTGAACACCTCGAACGCTTCCTTCCGCGTGTCCACCTCCGTCCGGTGCTCCTTGATCTTGCCGATCAGTGCTTCCGCTCCGGCGACATCCTTCGCCAGATCGGGTGCGGTGATCTTCGCCAGCATCTCGTTGATCCACGCCATCAGATCGCGATACTCGTCGAAGTACGCCTGCAGCTGTTCGGCCTGGGCGAGCTTCTCCTTCCGCTGGACGGTGCGTTCCTTCAGCTCCGACCAGACCTCGATCGTTTCGTCGCGCTTCACCTCGATGTGTTCCTTCGCGTCGGGGTACGTTTCCGCTAGCTTGTGCGCTTCGTTCACGACCGACTCGAGCTGCTCCTTGATGGCGCCCAGTTCCGCCTCGAACGCTTCGTGCGTGCGAACGAGCGACTGGATCGTTTCCAGATCGTGCCCGTAGTCCTCGGACAGCACGGACGTGATTTTCTCGTTGATCCAAGCGATCGTCTCGTCCGCCGTACGGTCGAAAACGTGCACTTGCCGGGCCCCGGCCAGTGCTTCCTGTCGTGCCACGACCAGATCCTTCAGCTCCTCCCACAGCTGTTTCGTTTCGTCCCGTTTCGCCTTTATCACGTCCTTGTTGGGATTTCCCTCGGCCAGCAACGACTCACCCTTCGCGACGCACGCTGTCACGCGCGATTCGTTCGCGTTCAAGTTCGACACGAACGACTCGAACTGTGCCGTCAGCTGCTCGACATGCTCCACGTCCGTGCCGTACTCCTCCGAGCCGGCCGTCGTCATCTGCAGCTCTATCCACTCCTGCAGATCGTCGACCTCGCGCACAAACTCGTACAGCTTCTTCATCGCCGCCAGCTTCTTCTCCCGTTCCGCCGCCAACCGGTTCAACTCCTGGAACTGATACTGGATCTTATCGTTTTTGCTCTTGATCTTCTCGCTATCAAAGTGAGCCCGCTCTTGCAATCCGCTCGCCAGCTTTTCAATCTTCTCCACCGTCGCGCGGAACGCAACGAGCTCACGCTGGAGCGCGTCTAGCTTCTTCTGCAGCGAACCGACCGAATCTTCGTCCTTGCCGTAATCCTGCGACGATATGATGGGTTTCTTTTCGCGCAGCCAAAATTCCGCTTCATTCGCTTCGGCGTAGAACTGTTGGCTTTCGACGGCATCGAGCAGCCGGAGCCGCCGCACGTTCGTGAGGTTGCGCAGATTGACCAGCTTGCTCTGGAGCTGCCCACACTGGCGCTCGATTTGCTCCACCGCGTAGTGGTTGTCGCGAATCATCTGCTGCCCGCGCTGGACCAGCGCCGAAATGACGGGCTCCTGTATTAAAATCTCCGCCTCCAGCGCCTGATGCTTCTTCTGGAGGCTCTGGACGGCGGTTAGGCTGCTGCCCAGATCCTTCGAGGCAGCCTGCGGTTCCTTTTCGTTCAACCACAGCAGCTCGTCTTCCGCGTCGCGCAGGAACTGATGCAGCTGCAGCGAGTCCTCCAGATTGTCCCGCCTGATGGTGGTCGGCTCGTGGAGCGAATGGTAGCGCTTGACCGTCAGCATCGCACCCTCGTGCAGCTCGTCCTTGAGGAAGTGATCGGACGCGAGCATCTTCGCATCGGTCGCCTTGATCTGCTCGCACGTGTCCGCGTGGTGAGCCACATCTGCCTCGAGCATGTCGTGCTTTTTGAGCAGATTGTGCACCGAAGCGAGATCGCGACCGTAATCCTCCGACGACAGTTGCGCTTCGACCTCGTCCATCCAGTTGTTAAACTCCTCCAGACTGCGCTGGAACAGCAGCGCCTCGTACGCTTCCGCCAGCCGTTCCTTCTTCTCACGGGACGCTTCGCGCAGCTTCTGCCACTCGCTTTCCACGATATCGAGCTGTTCCTGCACCAACGTGCTCGCGTAATGTTCCGCATTGATCAGCGATTCGCCCTCCTCGATGATGGCCGTCACGCGGCCCGAGTTGGCGAGCAGTTCCGCATCGAACGCGGCGTGCTTCTGTATCTTGCTCTGCAAGTTGCTCGGCTCGCGGTAGCTCTCGTCCATCGCGATCTGCATCTTTTGGTTCGTCCACTTCTCCACCTCGTACAGCGAGCGCAGGAACTGCTGGAGCTGCAGACTTTCCTGCAGCTTCTGCCGACGGACCGCGGCCGACGCGAGCAGCTTCTCCTTCCTGTTCACCACCGCGCACAGCCGCTGCTTGATCACGTCCGCCTCGAACGGGCTTTCCGCCAGTATTTCCTCCGCGAACCGTTCCAACTCGTCGATCCGGGACGCGTGCAGCAGACTCTCGAACGCTTCGTGCTTCTTTATCAGCGCCTCCACGGCCGTGAACGATTCGCCGAGATCGTCATTGTTCAGGAAGGCTTCCTTGTTCGTGAGCCACTCCACGATCTGGTCCGCTTGCTCGCGGAACCGCTGCAGCTGGTGCGCTTCCTTCAGGCCACGGTTGCGTCCCTTCCACGAGTCGTGCAGGTGCTTGTGCAGATCCTCCAGATTGCGGAGCGCTCTCTCGACGTGTTCGTTGCGCGCCTCCGACACCAACCGCTCGCCGTGCTCCTTCAGCTCCCGGAACACCAGATCACGCCCGTCAATCTCCGCCTTCCGCTCGTGGTGCAGCTGAATCTGCGCCTCACAGTCGGCGATTGTGGCCGGGTTCGTGGCCGAGTCCATGCGCTTGATCATCTCGTTCGCCCACAGCTCCAGCTCGCGCACGTTCGCGGTAAACTTGTGCGTCGTGTATCCTTGGGCGAGCGTTTCCGTACGCTTCACGCTGGCTGCCTGCAGTTCGGCCCACTGTTTGCGCAGCTCGTCCAGCTTCTCGACGATGTTGATCGCATTGTCCGGATACTTGTCGGCGAGCGTGGCCGCGCTCGTCTCGTGCTCGCGGATCTTCTGCTCCACCGCCGTCATGTCGCGTTCGATCGCCTCCTGCTTGCGCTTCAGTGCTTCCACCGCGTTCAGATCGCGCCCCGTGTCTTCCACGCTCATCGCCAGCATCTTCTCGGCGATGCGTTCGGCCGTGTCGTCGACGTCGCGGTTGAAGACGTGAATTTCGTACGCCCCGGCAAGCAGATCGCGGTACCGGCTCAGTGCACCTTGCAGCGATTTCCACTTGCTGTTGAAGTTCTCCCGACGCTGCTGCACGTTCTTACCCTCGACCTTATCCTGGCTCACGAGTTTGTCCGCCAGCTGGTTGATGTTCTTGATGCGCTGATCGTCCACGCGCATATCGCTGTCCACGTCGTCCAACTTGCGGCGCAACGCATTGCAGTGCTCCAGATCGCGTCCCGTCTCGCCAGCGTGAATCATCATCTCTTTGTCGCGGATCCAAGCCTCGAGCTTGTCGAGCTGCGTGTTGAACTCTAGTATATCTTGTGCCTCCTTCAGTCCACGGCTTCTGGAAGCGAGCTCGTTCAGTAGCACGTTCCACGATTGCATCAGCTTCACCAGCTCGTCCTGGATTTCACCGGCACACTCGTGTTTCTTGGCGATCAGCTTCTCGCCCTTATCGCGCACCTCCCGAATGCGACCCTCGTTAGCGTTCACTTCCGCATCGAACGCTTGCAGTTTCTTCAGCCGCTTCACCTTGTCCTCCATGTTGCTCACACCGGCGTAACTGTGCGCATCCGCTTCCAGCTTCTTCTGCTTCTCGTTGATCCATGCGCCCGCTTCGGCACAGTCGCGAATGAACTGCGCGTACAGCAGCGCATTCGCCAGCTTCTGCCGCCGTAGCGCACACAGATCCTTCACCTTCTGGCGCCGCTCCACGATCTCGCGCAACCGTCGCCGGATGTTCTCGCTGTCGTAGTGATTCTGTTCCACCAGCTTCCGACCGTGCTCCTGCAGGATCGCGACCTTCTCGTCCTGCGTCTGGATCAGCTTCTCGAACGCTTCGTGTCGTTTCACCTGATCCTGTACGACCTCCACCGTTTGGCCGAAGTCCGAGCTGGACAGGGTAGCCTCCTGGCCGCTGGAAATGTTATCAATCACCTTCGCGTCGCGCATGAAACAGAACAGGTCGATCTTCTGCTCGAGCAGGATTTTCTTCTTGTTATAAGCCGCGTGCAGCTTCGCCCGCTCGTCCAACAGTGCCGAACATTTCTCCTCCACCTCGGTCGCCGCGTAATGTCCCGTCTGTACCATGGAGTCGCTCAGTTCGTTCAGCTCGCGGAACGTTTGCTCCCGCGCCTCGATCTCCCCGTAGATGGCGTCGTGCTGTATCTTCAGTGCCGTTGCACCGGCGGCATCGCTGACGTGCTCTTCGGCTTGCAGGGTCGCACGCAAATTCGTTGCCCACGACATCAGGTCGCGCACCTGCGTCAGGAAGTGCTGCAGGTCGCAGCTCGCGTGCAGTTGATCGTTGCGCAGGGCCGACTTTTCCTTCAGCAGGTTCCAGCACTGGATGACGTTCTCCTGCTCGGCCGCTATGGCTTTCGCGTTGTCGCCCGGGTATTTCGTCTGCAGTCGCAACGAATCATCCACCAGCACTTGAAGTTGAGCCTCCAGTGGAACCAGTTCGTTCTCAAACGCCTCATGCTTACGAGCGAGCGCGAGCGCAGAATTCAAATCCTTGCCCAACTCGCTAGACAGGGCGGCATTTTTGTCCTACAAAGATGAAAAGAAAAAAAACATATTTCGTGTTAGAGACACTACTCCGAATCACCTGAGAGGAGTACGAATCCACTTACCTGAATACGGAACATTGCTTCGGCTGCATCACGATGAAACCGATGTATTTCGCCAGCAGCGTGAAGTTTCTTTTCACGCGCGTCCAATTGCTCTAGAAGATGTTGCCAAGCATTGCTGTCGGAAGGAGGCATTGAATTAAGCTTTAATATGATAAAGAAACGATATTCCCGGCATGCGGTGCCAATAACAAAAGCACTAGCTCTATACAAATTATTGGAAGCATAAGAACAATCAATAAAGTATGCATTTCTTATGACATTAGGGGAGACACCACATGTGACAAAAGAATAGAAATTAATCGACAATGAAACCACAAATAAATAAATCCGTATGGTATCACAACGAAATACTTCTTTAGCAAGGTTATGTTTTATGTAGTTCATTAAAAATGACTAAATTATTCCAATATATTCGTTAATTTGAACAAACATTAGTTATTTTAAATATGGCTTAAAAATAGATCACTTAGTAGAACAAAGGATATGTAACTAGAAAATGTAATAGTGAGGAGTTATTAACTAGTTACTATAACAGCAACGGAAGGAATAACCGCGTAGATCAACATAAAAAATAAATGTAATAAATGTAAACGATAAGGTGTATGCAACAGGGGTGAAAAATGGTAGATATTGATGAGAAGCAATTTTTTTTTAATCAAAATTCATAGTAGAAAACTACCCGAAAAAAGATGAACAAAACCTCTTGCATAGAGGTAACGAATGTTATTTACGACGAAACAGTAGCGGCAAACATTAGCACATTTTAAAAACACATACACATTTTTCTAAGCGCAAAAGCACAACGAACGAATGACATAGAAATATGACGCATTTACCGTAAGTTGTCGTACAATTCAACGACATCCAACTGTGCCTCAGAAAAAGATCTTCACCGAGGGAAGGAAATCATTCATCGGTCACAATTTGTGTATTGTGTTTGGTTCACGTTATAGAGATGATGTACAGTGATAGTGGAGGAGACACGTCGGAGAATAGAGGGTGGGGAGCATGCATAGAATGAACATACAGATCGCCAGGGTTTGGAGTAAATACAAGGAGAGAAGAATTTTCAGCAGGTTAGTTTTGGTACTGTACAGAGGTCGAATCAAACTGTTTCGAATCATTTCATTTTTCTTTTTTTTAAATGCTTCCCAGAAAACGAGTTGCTTTGCTCGGAGTACACCTTACCTTAATAGTTCCTGCCGTTTTTCAATCTCCGAAACATAAGGACTATCACCACCGATCAGCTTTTTGGCGAAATTCTCACACTGATTGAAGCGTTCCGCCCCAACTTCAATGCGATGCTTCAGGTCATCGAATTTATTTTGCAGAATCTACAAAAGATAGAAATGTGTTGAAGCGTTTGTGCTTTGCCGGAAAAAACCGCTTGTTGCAACTCACCAGCAAATGTTCGTAATCATGTCCGTAGTCCTCCGAATTGACAGCCTGCTCCTGCTCCTTGATCCACTGTTCCAGCTCCGCCGACTCGACAAAGTACTCGTGGCGGTACAGACTTTCCATCAGCCGCAGTTGACGCTGGCCAGCAAGCCGTTGCAACGACTTCAGCATCTTCTCGATCAGCTGCTGCTTCGTAGCGATTACCTTACTGTCCGGGTGCTTTGCCGCTATCATCGCCGACGCCGTGTGACCCATCTCGGACACGATGCCCGAGTACGTGTCGAGCTCCAGCTCGATCACCTTGTGTTTCGTGAGCAGCTTCGTCGCCGAGTCCCGATCGCGACCGTAGTCCGACGAACGAAGCACATTGTTGCGCTCGCCGAGCCACGTTTCGATCTCGCCAGCCTCGGACAGGTACTGTTGCGCTTTGAGCGACAATTCCAGCTTACGCGACCGTTCCGCCGATTGGTCCTGCAGATCGGCCCACGCTTTCTCGAGCCCGTTGCACAGCTCCTTCACCTTCGCCCGCTCCGGATGGTCTTGGTTGATCAGATTTTCGGCCGACGTTAGCGCCTTGTTGATCATCGGCTGGTGGCCCTCGATTTCGGCCTCCAGCTTTTTGTGCTTCTTCGAGAGGCTCTGCGCCTGGTGCAGATTCTGTCCGATCACTTCAGATTTCGCCGCCGGCAGATGCTCGTTGATCCACTGGAGCTCCGTGTCCAGCTCGAACACGAACTTGTGGAAGCGCAAACTTTCGTCGAGCGCATCGCGACGCTGGCGGGCCGGCTCTTTCAGGCCGGCGAACTGCGCCTGCAGTTTCTTCGTCTCGTGCTGAATGTTGTTCGCATCGAAGTGTCCCTCGTGGGCCATTTCCTCGCCCGTCGTGACGAGTTCGGCCACCTTCTGCTCCCACAGCGCAATATCGTTCTCCAGCACCTGGTGCCGGTTCATGAGCTCCTTGCAGCTGCGGAGATCGTTACCGACCTGCTTGCTTTGCAGCGCATGGTCCAGCTCGTCGAACTTGCTCTTCGAGTCCTCGATGTAGCGATTGTGTTCGCGCTGCAGTGCCGCCTGCTCCAACCGACGTCCCTTCTCCAGCGATGTAGCCACCAGCTCCTTCCACTTCCGGTTCACGTCGGCAAGCATATCGCCCACCTCGCGGGCCCGATTGTTTGTCTTGATCAGCGACTCACCCTCCTTGTTGACCATGCGCAGTTGACCCTCGTTGGCACGTAGCTCTCGCTCGAACGCCTTGTGCTTTTGCAGCTTGCGCGGCAGATTGGACAGATCCTTGTAGCTTTCGTCGCTAGCGATCTTCGTCTTGTCCGCCAACCAGCGGTTCAGATCGTCCACGTCGGCGGAGAACTTTTGGAAATCCTTTGACGCCTGCAGTGCATTGCGTCGCTTCTGGGCCGCATCCTTCACACGTTCACGGCGTGCCAACACCTGCGCCCGCCGTTCGTCGATGTACGTCGCATCGTAGTGCCCGTTGCGGATGAGCCGATCGGCACCGTCGGAAAAGTTTTTCAATATCTTGTCTTGCGCACCGAGCGAGTTCTCGAAATCCAGGTGCCGCTTCATTATCGCTTCCACATCGTCCAGCGAGTTGCCCAGATCGGCGTACTCGAGGTACGCTTCGTGGCTTTTGGTGGTGGCGTCGATTTTGTCAGCCTCGCGGTTGAATACCTGCAGCTCGATGCACTGCTGCAGCTTCTTCTCTTTTGCCAGCCAGGCCCCGTGCAGACGCTGCCGTTCCGCTTCCAGTTTCGCGATTTTGTTTGCCATTTCCGGATCCTCGGAGAGGGCTGGATTGCGGTCGAGTATTTGCTGGCCCAGTTTGGCCAGCTGCGCGAACTCGTCATCGTGCGCGTTTATGTCCTCTCCCAAGTCTTTGTGCTTCTTGAGCAACTTTTCCGCCGTTTCCACGTCGCGTGCCGTTTCTTCCGCTGTCAGCTGGTTGTTGCACTCGGCGATCCAGTTCAGCAGCGCCTTGCTGCTGTTGTTGAAGATTTGCTGCCCGACAGCGTTCTCCAAGCGCGACCGACGCTCCTTTGCCTTCTCCTGCACCTTCTGCCAGAGGTTCTGAATTTCGCGCTGCTTTTCACTCACGTTATCGCGCTCGGAAGGGTACGAATTCTTCACCGTGTTGCCGAGCAGGTTCACCCGGCTCACTTTCTCCTTGACCGGGGCCAACTCACGTTCCAGGTTTTCGTGGCGGCGCTGGAGCGCCTGCACGGTTTTCAGATCCGGGCCCACCTCGGCCGTGTCGAGCTGCGTCATCTTTTCGTTCATCCAATCAATCGCTTCCTCGCACGTGCGATAGAACAGCTCCACGCTGGACGCACCCTCGAGACTCTTCTCCTTCTGGCCCTTCAGGTAGTTCAGATGCTCCCACATCTGGTGGATCTGGCGTTGGCGTGCCTTCACCTTATCCAGCTGCGAGTGACCCTGCCGCACAAAGTCCTCCACGTCCGCATCGATTGCCTCGACCCGCTTCGACGACGCGGACAGATCGTTTACGAAAGTTTCGAACTGGCGGCGGGCCGTTTCGACGCTTCCCTTCGGGTCGTCCGTGCGCAGCATCTTCTCCTTGTCCTTGATCCACTTCTCGAAATCGTCACACTCGCGGTAGAACCGGAACAGGCAGATGGAATCCTCCAGCAGCGCTCGGCGCCGTTCCGCCAGCTCCTGAAGCTGATCGTACGTGCCGTTAATGTGCTTCTGGCGCTTGTCGACACTGTCGTTGCTGTCGACTGCGTTCGTATCTTCCTCACCCTTCGCGCGGCGTCTCACCAGAGGCTTCATCTGGCTTACCTTCGCCGGCCGGACACGCTTCACCTGTATCACTTCCTTCACCAGAATCGTTTTCTTCACCTTCTGCATCACCTTCACCTTCTCCGCCTTACGCACCAGGCACGGGACGGGGCGCGGTTCGATCTCCTTCACGTAGTTGGCCGGCACGAAACCCTCCGTACCGTCCAGCTTCCGTACGTTCCACCAGTCGACGTTGTTTTTGTTCTGCAGGATCATCACATCACCCTTGGCCACCTTTATGTTCTGGCCCTCGAAGCGATACAGAGCTTGTACGTGCGGCAGCAGTTTGTTCTCCGTCACCGTTCGATGTTCGAGCCGCTCGACCGGTTCATCTTCCCAAACCTCCTTCGGTACCAGCCGCGTCTCGTTGACCCACTCCTCCTGGTCCAGCTCCTGCACCGGTGGTTCCGGTTCGGCCTGCAAATCCAGCGTGCAAATGCCCGCCTTGATGAGCTTCTCCGCCTGCTGGTTCAGGTTCAGAATGTCGCCAGAGTACGCGTTCAGTTCGCCCTGCAGATCACGGTGCCGCTGCAGCAGCGCCTGAGCGGACGGTTCATCCACACCGAAGTCGTCCGATGCAACGAGCGCCATCTTTTCGTTCAACCACGAGTCGGCCTCGTTCGCGTCCGCATAGTACTGGTAGGCTTCGGCCGCATCCTCGAGCTGCCGTTTACGCAAATCCACCAGATCCTCCAGCGCCTTCCAATGCTCCTGAAGCGACTCGATCTTGCCCTGCACTTCGGGCGTGCGCGAATGTTTGTCCCCGATCAGCTTCTTGCCCGCCTCCGTGATCTGGTTGGACTTTGGTTTGCGCACCTTCATCTCGTCCTCGAGCGCTTTGTGCTTCTGCTGCAGGGACATAACGGCGCGCAGATCCTTCGCCGTGATGCCGGCCTTGCAAATGCGCTGCTTGTCCACCAGCCATCCCTCTTCGTTTTCATGATCCTCCACGAACTGGTAGAAATCGCGCGCCTCGTCGAGCCGTGCACGGCGTGCGGCGCTCATCGCCTGCAGCTCCTGGTACAGCTTGGCCAGTTCGGCAAGTTTGGCGTCCAGCTGGCTGGTGTCCTTGTAGTCGCCGCGCTTGAACGCCTCACCCTGGCGCACGTACCGACGCTGCGTTTCGCCGAGCGTTGTCACCTGCAGCTCGAGCAGCGAATGAGCCTGCAGCAGTTCCTCGACCCCGAGCAGATGCGGACCCACGTCCTCCGAGGCGAACTGTGCCTGCAGCGCCTTGATGGTAGTCATCGTTGCGTCGATCTCGCGCAGCAGGTTCATCAGCGCACTCATCTGGGACAGCTTCAGCTTGTGGTTTTCCAGCAGCTCCAGCAGCTCCTTCCACTTGGTGATCACCTCCAGCTCGCGCTTCTTCACACGATCCTTGCCGTGGTAGTTCTCCTCGTGCAGTTCGTTGCACATGTCGGTCAGATCGTTGAATCGATCGGCACGGGCCAGAATGTCGGCGGAGATGGCCTCGTGTTTCTTCACGGTTGCGTCCACCTGGCGCAAGGCGGGCCCGTACCGCGGATCCGTCAGCACCTGTATCATCTCGTTCAGGTATCCCTCGCGCAGGACGGATTTCTTCTCGAACTTGAAGTTCAGTTGCTCCAGCTTCTCCTGTCGCAGCAGTTCCTCGCGCAGCGCGACCTCTCGGTTGTGTTCGGCATTTTCCAACCGCTGCCACGCTTTTTCGATGTCGTTTATCATCTTCCCGTCCTGGGGCGTGTAGTGCGGCTGGTTGAGCGATTTGAGCAGCGTGTTAACGTGGAAGTAGAGGGCCTCGATCTCGCTACGCTCCTTGTACTTGGGCGGTTTCTCCACCGTGCGGTACTCCTTGAACGCTAGCAGCTCACCCTGGATGCCTTCGACCGAGTTCGGGAAGTTGCGCTTTTCCAGCTCAACCGTCTTCGCCCGGATCCAGCTCAGCAGGTTCGTAATCAGCTGCTCGAACTGCATCTTCTTCTTGTCCGCGTCCATCAGCTTGTTCACGATGTTGGCGATACGCTTGCCGCCCTTCTGTTCGCTCTTCATCCGCGCGAACGTGTGGTAGTACGAGGCGACATACGTCAGGATGGACTTTTCGTCCGGCCGGGCCGTATCGATGTCTTCCGCGTCCAGCAGCTGCGGTATGCCCAGCTCCCGTTCCGCGACGTCGAACGCATGGTTGAGGTTTTCAATGTTCCGTCCCGGCATGAGGCTGTTGTAGTCGAACAGATCCGGCCGATGCGAGTGGATAAGCGCGTTGAAACCGAGACCCGAACGCCACGAGTTGGTAAAATCGGTAATGTGCACGTGCTGGTAGCCGTGCGTCTTTCGCTGGCACCACAGCAACAGCGCATCTTTGGCGGATTTCTTTTCCGACGATTCATTTTCTTCATCCTGAAAGCAACAGAAAAATGTCAAATTAGTTCAATTAAACTCGAATCTGAAGCACACTAATTTCAAGCTGCCATTAAGTCGCCCGCTCTTGGAACAAGTCTCCGTTATCGTTTCTGAAGCTATTTCACCCTACTACCCAAAATCAAGGTCACTTTGATTAAGCGTCAATTTAAGTATCTTAGCACTGCTGTTTCAAAACGAAACGACACATAATCTTAACTCAACAACATTTCAACGACGCTAATCTAGCAGGCAGAACACATCTTAAGGCGCTTTAAGGTTTGAGGTTTTGTGAATAGGGAGCTAAAACAGGTTCCGCAATTAGTAGGCCTACATTGGAATAACAAAATGAAATCATCCAAATACGCTAGATCTTCCAGATCCCTGCCCGTGGACACCGAACAGTCCCTACAACCTGACAACAATCCATAATCCACTCTTAGCACCCGAAATGATCGTCTTAGTGTGACTAGCATCATAACTTCGACTGCTGATAGCTACTAATAAATTAATGATTTTATTACCATAATGCAAGTTTATCGATCAATGGATGCCCAGAAAGACGCACCCGATCGGGCGCGGGCGCACGATACTTACCACATCGATTTCGATCTCCTGAATCTGGAATCGCAGAATGATGGTCCAAATCAGGCCAAGAATAAGGCGGGGATTATGGTCGACGATATCTTCCGCACCGATCGATTCCAGGCGAACCTAAAGATTGAGAGTAGACGAAGAAGAAAGCATTGCGATGATTAACGCTAGATCTGGCAAGACAATCGACGAGGTTAATGGCGGCATTTCTCATAACGGCCAGCTACCTAGCGTCTCCCGGATCGATCGTTCAGTCAAATCAGCGACCACGCTACGGGCGATGAACGAACAACACAATAATGAAAAACTAATCAGCCGCTACAACCACCTGTACCGTCCCCTTGTGTGCGGCCCGTACGCGATCGGCTTCTTTAAAATAGTCCAAAACGAGCGAACCGGCGTAACGAAATCTTGCCGTTAGCTACCCGCCCAAGCAAAGGGGGTGAACCGCCGACCGGAGGCTCCACTGCCCGCGAGCCCCAGCGCATTTGTTCTTCGCTTCTCGCCCAATTCTCGGTCGTTAACTGTTCGCTGATGTTGATGTGGTTCGGTCAGACTAATTGAATTAGCTTCAATCTTCTGGCGGCAGGCAAAACGGGCGGCCCACTCGCCCGTTCTGCTCCGTCCCGCCTGCATTGCTCGACGCCCGGAAAAGTTTTACTCGGACGAATTCGATTTCTCCCGATGCTCTCAGCGGTGTGCTATCTGCTGTCTGCTAATTTACCGCATACATCACCTGTTCGCGAGCTTCCTTCACGGTAATACTGTGAGGTGAGCGTGTGTGTGTGTATGTATGCGTGCTCTTTAATTGAAAAGCTGTAAAGCATAAGCGCCCTTGAGTCGAGCGAAACGCACGAGAGACAAGAAGCACCACCGGCAAGAAGCCCAACTTTTCGAGCCAACGAACCGCGGGATGGGTTCAGTATGGTGTGAAGGCACCGCGAGGTGAGAAATGGATGCCAATCATTCTTCATCCCACTCTTGGGCGGGGAGCTCCACCGCGCAACCAATACCGTGTGAAGAAAATAGATTGTTGTGTAATCAACGGTAGGAATGGATTTGCTGTAGACAAATGGCGTACAAATTGTTTATTAGTTTTAAAGTCAATAGTTCATCCCGATTGGGCGCTACGGTTTGTAGGAAGAGTCCATCAGAGCCGGTGGTTTAATTTTCACGAAAGCTATGAAGCAGCGATTTGTACGCATTTTGTTCAACCCAATATGCATTTCGAATAGAAATGTATGCGTTAAAGATAATTAAAAATAAAATCGTAAAACGGGTTCACGCGTTCTTTCACATGCAGTGGACACACAAATCTATAGAGATTAATGATTATTCACAGTTTTGTTATTGAAACTAAACTAAGATTCAATCAAAAGTTCTATTGGAAATATTCAAAATACACAATGCTATATGGATCACTTCATTTTTGAGAACATTATTTATCTTTTCATCAATTTTTTTGCCATGACATTACTTCTAAATACGACACACGATACAACGAAGGATTTATTGACCTACGCACCTGCACACGTGCATCGATCGGTTGGCAGTAAGTGATACGGCATTGAATCGCCTTTTGTTTTCCCCTTCTTGTAACCCATAATGCCCTTAAGACACACTTTTACGCCTATCTCCTTGTCCCCACCAGGACCGAACCTCATCAACCATCGGATTAAGGTAAAAGTCCGTTCGCATCGCTTTCCAGTTGGATTCATTTTTTATTTTACTGCTGCTGCGGCACGGCGTATGCATATCGCGCATTCATAAACGTGCTTCCGCACGGTCCTAACGAACCGAAACGTGGGATACATTGGTGTCCGGGTGGTATACAAAGGTTTTGGGCAGCGATGGTTTGGCCACGAACGAACACGTTCGGCGCAAAAAAAAAGTATCCATTGCGTGGCGTACCGCCCAGTTCAGCGTTCCGTCCCGAATCGCTAATTCAATTTGGAACGGATAAAATGCAAATCACACCCTAGCAGCGAGAAAGCGTTTGACAACAATGTCCACCGGGCAAAACCAGAAGGAGACCAAAACCCGTAGTACGAGAGAGAGATAGTGCGCCAAACGTTCAAGTGCGGAAGCGGTGTGTTAAGACAATTTCGACCGGACGAATATTCACCGCGGCTGCAATGGGGCGAGACAAAGTGTCTCCTTTGCAAATTCTTTTTTTTTGTTTCTTACCCTTCATCCAACTTCACTTCGCACTTCGCTGAAAGTGACCGCAAACGGAGCGGTCACGAGCAAAGCAAGCCTCTCTATCGTGCGGGATACGTGACCATAATTACATTAGCCTGAACTGGACTGGGCCCGAGCCTCTCACAATACCGTCTAAACAAAGCACGCGGCCCAGAGCGGCAGAGATCAAGACGTTGGCCACCAGCCGTTCGCAGTGGATGGCCATCGGTGCTTGCGGAGTAACTGACTTTCAATTCTCGCTTCACTGGCACAATCGAGTCCAAGCGTAAGTACCGAGAGGGGCAAATCTTTCCATTTCCTGTGTGCTGTTTTGCCCATTTTGGCAACGAAAATAAACCGCCCATATGCCCATATGCTAGCCGCGCAAGGAAGTGTCCCATTGAGACATTAGGCCAATTTCACCCCCACAAATACAAAAAAAAACACTCACTTCCGCACACCGATGGCGTTCCCTACGTTCCCAGTCACTTCAAAGCCAGTGAACTTCCGAAGCCCGGGCTTGGGTGCACTTGAAGTGCGAAATATCAAGCGGAACGACGCTAAGCCTGCTGGCACCACTTTGGCTAACAAATTGCCCACTTTAGCCGCAATCAGCCCCCCAAGCCTG
>JXXA01017604.1:0-11076 GCA_000956255.1 Anopheles punctulatus
CAATTTGCTGAAATATCGCGTCCTGTTGTGGCTCTGTCCTCAAGGGAAAGGAAGCACGTCGCGAGCATTGAATATTCACTTTCCACTCGGACCTCAAGGATGCATTGCGCCGTTTCCATGAAATCTTCCGCTGTTCCAGCTCTGCACCGAGACGCTGGCTGCAAACCCTCCCGTAAGATGCACTATTCATGAGCGATTCATTTATGATTCAACCGAATAATGGAATGTAGATTTCGTACGAAATAGAAAATGGCAACGCCTGGAACGGATTGCACTGTCATTCCTGGCGCTTTTTGAATCGTCTATTTTAGCAGTTTCACCGCCGGTGTACACATAGAGTAGAAGGAGAGATTCAATCTCTTCCAGGCCGTTCGAGTTCACGGAACGATGTGAGGAGCCGAATGTCAAAGTAAAATGAATCCGACAACACACAGAAAGTTATGTACAATCTGTGGCGTCGATAGATGCCACAACAGGAAAGGTCCTTTACCAATACTGACCAAAGTCCTTTATAGAGTGTGGCTCAAATTTCCACTACAAACACACACCACATCGAATGCATTTTTTGCTAATGAACTACAAAAGGTTATTTGGACACATGCTGGAACATCAAAGCGACCGTCGTATTCCTCGCACATGTTTACATGCTTTGATTTCACTACGACCGCATTCGCATGCTCCAGTTACCAGTTACCGTTTAGCTCCAACAGCAGTTGTGAGCAAAAAAGCATAAACATGAAACACTCCCTCAGGTGGGGTACCATCATGATCTGCTTCCCATGTTGCAGTTCATTAATTAAATTACTCAACAGCATCGTTGGCTTTTTTCTACGAAAAGCACCTCCACACGTCGCACACATCGTACTTGTGAAGAAAGGTACAAACTTCAACGCCCAGACCATGTCTCTGCGTACACCATAAGTAATTGACAAGTAGAACATGTGCACGGCAACGAGCGGGAATGTATTTCGTGGTATGAAACTGGTTACAAACTCATTGCTTCAATTATCGATTGATGTTCGATGATGATTTTTCAACTGAAGAATTATTTGCACAGTAATGAACTCTACAATGCTTGCATTCCTTCACAGGAATCGGTGATTAATTATTTTGAAGTGAATTAAACAGGATACACTAGGTACGTTTTCTCCTTTGGTTATAGCTGAGACGGAAGAATCTAACTGCAGATGCATTTTGAAGAAAGATTTTTTTGAAGGTTTGAAGATCCTGATATAATTTGGAGAATAGCTATATTAGTTTGGATTATTTCAAATGAGAGTCTGGATCCTGAGAACAGAATAATACTTTTCCTCTTATTGAAAAATAAACTTGACTATAAGTGATTTGCTGAATTTCGAACAATCTTTTATTTGTTATAGTTATTATTCATGCGTTTCTTCTGTCTTAAACAGAAGAGATCATGTTATATTTGAGTTGATGTTGATACAGTGTTCATAATATTTTTCTAATACATTCTGTTCACTGCAAAGTTGTCAGCTGCTAGTCACATTGCCGACAGCAATATTGACACATGCTGACACCTTTTTTTGTAATAACACAACCTTTGCGTTTTTTTTGCGTCATACGAAAGCGTCCTTCATTCAGCCACTGTCAATAAAATATGAAAGCTTGTTTATTGTTCTTGGTTGCTTTCCTTCCGCGAAGCAAAGATTGGACGATTTTCATTATTGAAGTTGGAATGGGAAAATGCAGTTTCGTGTGTACACCCACCGGTTGGCAAAAATAAAACTTTTCCAGTGTAAGACGACAAGTGTGTCGACACGTACGCGGGTTCCCTGTGCAGGCCAGACAAAGCGGACTTTTTCGATCATTTTTTGCTGTAATTTTGGCGCAATGGCGAAC
Source organism: Anopheles punctulatus (assembly GCA_000956255.1). Lineage (NCBI taxonomy): Eukaryota > Metazoa > Arthropoda > Insecta > Diptera > Culicidae > Anopheles > Anopheles punctulatus. The sequence goes on from JXXA01017604.1 coordinate 1,864, forward strand.
AAAACTGTCATGCATGCCGACATATACGGTGCTCGTAAAATGAATATTGTCATCGAGAAAAAAAATCCAATAAGCGAGAAGCGCACAAGACAAATTCTATGTGTTTTTGAGCGATCGATTTGGAAGAAAAAAAAGGTTTGAAAAACACAGCATCCACCACCGCTAAACAAAAACCAAATAAACAAAATTGAATGTTTTCGAAAGTGAGAAAAACGGCACCTCAACTTCCGGCTCCTTCGCCAACCAGTAACTTGGTTGGCATAAACGGCTCGGAATCAACAGGAGGTCACGAAGGAAAAAAAGTACAAACACACTCGTGGACTCACCATGGGCAAGAGCGTGGATGAGTTTGTGGGTGGGTATGTGGGTTGATGTGTGTTCCTTTAAAGAAAAAAAAGGTAAATAAAAGTACGCGCACCGAACTTGTTTGAGCAAGCAACATCGGAACAGAACCGGCAAAAGCAACAACGAAACAGTAGAAATAATCCCCCGCGGGGCTGTGTAGCGCCCAGTTCCTTGCACCGGTCGGAAATGGTCGGTAAGCTTCGGTAAGACGGGACGAGAAGCTTTCCAATCAACCGGGTGGAGGCGTGGAGGCGAAGTGAGTGAAATTGAAATAAAAGTTGCCGCAAGTGACACCGGCGCTAACGGTGAACCGTATTCCTTTTGCTTCCGCCACGCCAGTTTCAAACAATCGTAAACTGGGCGCGGGTGGGTGGGTACAGAGCCAGAAGCAAAGGGTCATGGGATCGGAAATGGAAAACTGACAGCCAGACAGACGGAACTCGTGGTGGATGAGACAAAATAAGAGGAAAAAAGGCCCGAGAGGCTGGTGAGGGAAGGAGAAGGAGTATCAACAATCGGAAAACTCGCACTGGCAGGTCGCCGTGGTCGTGTTGGAAGGATAGGGCATATCCATCGATTCAATCGTTGTTCGGTGCACACGAGCAAGACGACCGAACAATGGCAACAGCAGAGGATATATTTGAGGCGTTCGCTGGAATCGATGTGTTTGTTTTTCCGACAGTTTGCAAAACCAATACTTAATCCCACCAATGCCAACTGAGATCAAGAAGACGGGGTGGCGGCACGTTGCGGAAAAGTTTCGTGTAAATACAATGGGAAAACCGGTGCCCGCTTTTCCTCCCGGCCCACATACAGACCACAGCGTCTGGCGACACTTTCCAGTGTGTGTTCTTCATGTGTGACGGAAGTTGCGCTCGCTCCGTCGGAGCCTGTCAAGACACACACCATGCACGCGAATGATTGGGCACAGGAACATGTCATATGCGCCTCGGTCGGTCCAAAGATGACAGGTCGGTCTGTGTTGCGCAATGGCGCAAGAGAAATCTTTCAGAAATGTTTTTCCACGGAATCAAACCCAAATCCATCTCTGCGGCGTTTGGCGTATGATGCCGCTGGTTGCTATTTTTGCCAGCCAGTGTTCTGGTTTTGGCAAACATTCGCTTCAACGCCACTTTTCGGGTGTGATTGGAATCAACACGCTGAATTGTTTATGCAGCGATGATGTCTTAGATGGAACACTGACACTGACTGTTTTCATCAGTTACAATCGCTGTTAACAGCGCGTTTAAGCCTTTATCCGTCTTCGCCTGTCTACTACAAAACTCGTTTCTTACGCCATCATCGCTTTTCTTGTGGACATCGCCCGGTAATTGGAAAAGGATATTGATTTGAACGAAACTGTCATCTTGTCCCGAAGGCTTGGCCCAGCAATTACCGGTCGTTTCTACCCCCATCTTCCCCGGATCAACTTGTCATGTCACATTGTGCAGCGAGATTGACTTGGAGACGAACTTGACGTGAACTTTACCCCGAATCAGACACTTTTGACTTCGGTACCAACACAATCGGCGAAGGGATTAACGCGGGGAAATATAAAAAGTCAACACAAGCCCCGGGTTTGGCGTGGACTAGCAAACGCATTTTTATGTGAACGAAGTTTGCTGTTTTAGCAAGTTTTTAGTCAATTTTCGTTTTTTTTCTGCGAGTTTGCGTTTCTTCGGAAGTTTCCGGTGCGGGAAGTTTGGTTAGCTCCGTAGTACGCGAGCCCTTTTTTTCTACACTTAACAGTGACAAGCTGGTGATTTTGTTTTGCCACGAAGAAAAACAAACGTCAAAATCGATTTTTTACCGGAAGATACCTACCTTAACTTTGTTCCTATGTTGGAGAGCTGCCTAGGTGCGCATCATGTTGTGCTTCCTGTTGGTTGGTATTCCCCGTCACGATGCTGCCGAGCATCAGTTTTACGATCGTCGATCGTTAATCGCGCACGCGGCAACCAGAGAAGGTAATTTAATTGCTTGGTTACGCTGTTACCTTTGCCGGCGCCAGATGCAAATTCGGGCGCCGCGTTTTCAGCGCCAATATGACTGCTTTGAATTTTTGATTGCAATCATCATCAGCGTCATCGTCATCGGCATTCTATTGCCAGCTGTCTATCACAGCCCGAAGTTTCGGATCCATTTTTGCATCACCGAGTTGCTCACATTGCTAATGGTTTATGTATAAGCATGTCCGGTTTCGGGTATCAACCGGCCATTAGCCGGGGATTTGCCCCGCTGTCGTTGTCCGTGCGGAATGTTTCCATAATTTAACACTCATCCATCCGTACCCGGGGCCACCGCAGGGGCGTGTCTCGGGATCTGATAAGTTTTGCATCGATATGTTTGTGTGCGCGGGTTGGAGTGTATGCTCCGATCACGTACCGGACCAGTTTTCCGATCCATTACACCCTGTTCCGGGGGCCGTCCTTTCTGCAGTTAATCGAAAGGCTGGGTCCGACCGTGTGCTTCCCGCTCCATCCGATGGTTGTATAAAAATTCCATGATTGTTATTGCATCTGAAAGTGGTAGGAGAACGTTTCTTCGAACGCTTTACCCAACTATATCGCACGGTAAAAGCACGTATTAGTAGCCGTCACCTCTCTGGGGGGGTGGCAGGTAGGATGGTGAATAGTTAACAAACACACTTTATGAGACGCCCGAATCGTAAAACGTCACCACCATTCTAGTTGTCCTTGCTGGGAGATCTGCTGCGAATGCAAATCAATGGAGAGGCACGCCACAGCGTTGTGCGAATCTTTGGTTAATTTTTCGATAACGTTCCTCTTCTTACCTTACCCTTTGCATGATTTGTTGATTTTTAACGTTTTGCTTTTCGTAAACATTTCTCATGTTATTTTTCTTCCTTATAATTTGCGTTGTCCAAAGTGCTAAACTGCGATAAATTAACATAATTTCTAATTTTGATATTCTTTCGATCTCATTTTAGGAACGTCACGTATTGAGCGTACCCATACCGAGCGTCAGGAGTGAAAAATTACGATTCCCCGGAAAGCAAACAAAAACCTACTCGCTTCTTCCAGAGCCCGATGCGTGACGTGCCCCCTGTGGCAACAATGTAAATGTGGAATAGCGTCACGTACTTGTCTCTCACGGATTCGCTGCCAATTGCGCGTGATTGATGCAGGCACAGCGGTGGTGGTACGCTAGAACCATGAGGCCTAGGAGTGCCGTATCGAAGCTGTTAAAAGAAACAAATTACGAAGTACGAAAGACTAGCCAGGAAAGCACACAAAACACCTCCCTGGGGTGGTTACGTGTGCGTTGTTTGTGTGCTTGAAGTGCTGAATTACCATTAGCTTAGAATTTAGCCGTAAACACGACGTGATTTGTAATTGCCCCTTCCCGATCACTGCGCTGCGTGGCAAAGCAAGCGTTGAACCGAACGAACCACCCCATACCCTGCCCGACACAACCAATCAAAACCACCGCAGAACCTGGGACAGTGGTGACGGGAAGAGGTGGCGTTGCGTACAGCGAGGCCAGTCTCATCATGAAAGCATCGGAATCCACGGCGAAGCTATGGAGTGCCACATCGTCGCCGTCGGCCAGCACCGAGAACCTGTACGCACGTGGACCGGATCAGTCCGTGCCCGGTACGCATCTCGCGCACTGGGTGCATGTTGGCAGAGACAGTACAGGCGACGGAGCACCTCGGCAAACGGTGACCGGCAGCCATACGGAACACCCACCGACAGTACCACCGGAGATGAGCGGCGGTGGCCGACCGTATCCGGCAAACGAACACATCACACTGAATCTAGCCGGCTCCTCAGCTGATCTTCGAAGTATGAAGGGCGGTGCCAGTGGAATAGGTGGCGGTAGTGGGCGGCCACGGACCAGCAGATCGTCCGAACAGCAGCAAGAGCAGCAGACGACGGCAACAGAAGCTAGCTACGGAGTCAGTGTCGCAGCGTCCGGTGCTGCGTACGGTCTAACTAGTGTAAATAGCAATCACGGTGCAGGACTGCCCGGTAGTGCGAGTAGCCGCAGCCGACACAGCGGTTACAGTGCAGTTGGTGGCTACAGTAGTAACGGAAGCGTCGCCAGCTTCAACGTTAACGGAAGTGGCGGCAGTGGTGACCGGAGTGCGTGTATGCCGGTGATTTGCTGGTGCTACATCGGCAAGATGCGTATTTTCGTGATATTGCTCGGACTGACCTGCTTCAGCATATTCTGTCTCGCCCAGTATATGGACAGCTCACCGATCACTAGGTAGGTGGACTTTTGAATCTCGTTAGAACGATTAATGTGAATGTAAGATAGTTCATTGCAGTTATGGAAGATTTTATGTGTTGTAACATTCATTTCAACAATATTTATGATATCAGTTGAGTTATTGAGCTCAAAAGACGAATTAATCAGCAATAATTGGGGGAACAAAATGTCTTATTGGTGTTACGTGGCGAACTATCAGAAGATTTTTTTTCAACAAATTTCACCGACATTACATTAATCAAATTTGATATGAAAAGTTTGGTAGAAACTATGTTCGTTCTTAAAACTCATTGCAATCATCCTTTGCGACTTATTCATTCGAAAATTGTAAGCTTTTGTCTGTCGTTCAAAACACCTGTGATCCTAATTCGTGTACGGGTCCTTATCATATAACGCTCGAAACGATGATTTTCCTGCCCATTCAACCCATTTTATCTTACGCTTGAGAGTCTTCCGTGGCTCGTTTCGTAGCCTGCTGCAGTAGACTAGCAATTTAGCACACATTCGTCAACCAGCCAACCGACGCTAGTAGAACGGAGCGATGGAATGGCCGTAACGAGTCCGGCTTGGGTCATCCTGCTTCATCCCGCATCCGGTGTCAGAAGGGAAAAGGTGTGCATGTGACACAATCGGTCAGGACGGAACATCTCGCTTGTGGGCTCTCGAACCGAAACGACCTGACAAGCGAGTGACCCATCCTGGGAAATGACCATGATATTCCTTGCCTTCTCCCCTTCTCCTACCCTTTTGCATGGATCTCATCGACATCATGGTGCAAGAGACTCGTAACGTCTGCTCATGCGAAAGCGTGAGAAAGCAACGAACGGCTGTTGCAACATGTCGGCGATGACCTAGAATTATCCTCCAGCACAGTTTCGTTAAATTCCTTCCGAAGCACACCGGTTCCACAGGAAGACGTTCGTATGGCTACTACTGAAATCCCCTTTTAACGATGTCCACACCCTTACTGGGCGGTAAATCGATGAACTGTAAATTATTCCATTCAGGCATTTAATTGTGTGTGCCGCTTGAACGGATGAAACTGCCGTGGATAGGTCATCCGGGTAGGTAGGCGATGGATAAGAATTTAATTTACGCCTGTCTTAGCCTGGAATGTTCTTATTAAGTGCCGGGTTAGACGTTATCGTTTGAAGGGACGGAGGTGCATGTATGGTTTTTGGTTTGAAGGATTCGGGCTTTGGCTGCTTGGATCCGTCGCATATGCAAATGTGAAAGCAAGACGAGCACTGTTATTTGAACCCCATAGCGGAAGTTTTAGAGCATGCCGAAATGTTAGGGGAGGAGTTGACGGAATTGGATTAAATTCGTTGGTTAGTTGGATTAAATTTGCTCATCATCATAATTTAGGCTCCTGCATTTTAGCTGTCCTGATTTTACACAGGACGAAATCGAGAGTGAGAGAATGGAAAATTTATTGCCCAACAATGAAATATAATCAGTTGAAATTAAGCAACTTATCCTGTTCGTTTGTAAGGAAACGACTGCATAATGTAATCAAGCAAATCAAGCCATGTTAAATTTGATTCTCTTCAACGTAAGTTAGTAGAGTGTAAGCAAAGTATGCTGTCTAGACCGATATTTGCTTTTTTTCAAATGATGGTACACTATTTCTACATATTCAGCACCATCTACCCCACTATTATTGCTGGTGTTAGTTGTTCGAACTTCAGACCAAAACGATTACCAGTTCCCTCCGCGCCTGTGATGACTGTTTTCTCCACACAGTGAAAAATTCTCGTTGTTGCCATCCACCCCAGACACTATCTGATCGTTTAACTTTGTGTTTGACACGCCGGAGACAATCATAATCCTTCCCATTTACCAAGACCATCACTCCTCTGCACAGATCGCTCAGCACAGGCCAGAGGTCGGATTAAAATTGAAACCAAACTTACTTAATCTCTGCTGTGCATATTTGGCTTCGGGTTTTTCGAAAGAGTGCAACTTTGTTCTCAACACTGTCGCCGCAAAGATTCCGTCGTATCCGTTACCGTGGGGCTGTGTTTTCGAAAACTTAAAAAATCCTTTTTTTGCGTTTCCTTCCTGTTGTGCCTAAGTTTAGGTAGACCTTGTGAATGCTCGTGTTTCTGGGTGGTCGGAAAGCGATGGGAAAGTGTGATAAAATCTAATTAAATTTAAACTTTATCTTAATTTCAATTTCAATTTTCGGCTACGCGCCAGTCGCCACGGATTCACCGAGCGCAGAAAGAATGGAGCTTCGTTTCAGCGAGCTTTTCCGGTGCTTGGTAGTATTGCCACCCGATTACGTTCGCAGAACTGGCGCAGGCATAAACTTTGCACCAAACATTCACAAACCCAACATCGTTGGTAGTGCGTTTTTGTACCGGAAGGGCTGGTAAATGAAACAAGCTCACTATCTGTAGTTGCTGCCGCATTTTGTGTGGAATGTTGTGCTCCGTTGTTTATCAACTGCTGTTGTTTTTGACAACAATCTTGTTTGGCTAAATTTTAGAAGGAAGGAATGCCCTGCCCTAATACACACCGGAATGGAAATCAGTTCGGCCCCAAGTTGCCTGAGGAAAACAGGGTTTCTTTAATGAACTCGATTAGTAGGAAAACGGTACGAGGGCTGTAAAATCTGCATCGCACACTGAGCGTATAATTATAAGATTCCACAAATGGGTACGTTCTATACGTTGTCTGATACATTCGATTTATTGCCTACATTTTCAGTGGCTCTGATTACTAATGGGTTTTTATGGATGTTTAAACGGTTGAAAGAGACGTTCAATGTTAAAATGAATCATAGTATTTTTTTTTTGTTCTTTTGCTTGCTTTGATTTTTAGCCAATAAAACAATAAAATAATTTATTCTTTTAATTGATTATAACTTTCAACGCTTGAGCTTTCTAGTATTGCATTCATGGTGTGTTGGTATTGTTTCAAACTATCTCGCTCATAATGGGTATCTTATTTAAACTTTTAATTCTACGCGATGGCCATGCTACCAGATCCTCTAGAAAGTTCTGCTTCTGCTTAGGATAACAAGTTTTTAAAAGGTTTCAGATCTAAAACAACCCTCTAATGATAATTGTGAATGTTAGGAAAAAAACAGACACTTGCACAAACAACTACCCCTTGGAAAACATCGCGATATTCTGGTTCGGAAAGCTTCGCGACTGAATCAAAGCCTCAGTTTTCGCGTACCAGAACAAAATCTTACCCCGTCGACCGAGGTAAAAAGTGTTTTTCCTAGCATTCTCCGCCCAGATTGCTTATGGTGGAAAGTTTTAATGAATTAAATACTCGCACCGTCCTCCTAAATCCATGCCATATCTTTCCCGACCCACGTTCCCGGTCGTACCGAGAAGGAAGCAACGATGAACTTTTCAACTTTCTCGCGCTGCGATGTTTCATGTTCCAGGCGGGGTGGGGCAACTTGTCGGTCGCAGGGAAGAGCGACGCAGCAGAGCCATTCGTCGTGTCTCGTTATCAGGCAACGTATCTGTCGGCGTGCACTGCCTGATACCGCCGAGTACCAGATCGGTGTGTGATGTTCTTGGTGCCGCGTCAAGCTATCGCCTAGAACGACGCGATCGTCCTCCCCTCCCAGATAAGCGAGCGCAATCTTACACGTAGTATAGCTCCAGTATTTACAAGTGTGTGCTTAATACAGAGAAGTATTTGTTAAACTACCCGTTGGGGAAGCTTATGATGTCCACCTAGAGAGACAAGGGTCGTTATCCGATGCGACGAGATGCTTCGACGGAATGCTGATAGTAAGTACGTACCCCTCCCTAGCAGGGTAGATTCGTTCTCGCTGGTGTGTTCCGAACCTTGGTGTGTGTACAATTGAATCTTTCGATACATGCAAATAGGTAGTGTAAATTCGTTTCCTTACTATCGAGCGATTAATTCGAACAGAACTCCGTTCTCCGTTTTTTTTCTTGCTTCTTACATGACATCGTTTTCCCGCCCCTTGCAGCTCTTGTTGCCGTTGCGAGTTATTTCTCCGGCGTTGACGTCACTTTCGTAGTAGCAGAGAAGCGTCTGTTTCTTGCTGATAAGGCTTCACAGAAGCCACATCTACTGAGACATGTGTGCTGCATTCCGGGGTAGCTAATTCACGCAGTCTCCTTTTGCATTTCGCCGCTGTCGGTTCCGTGTTTTACTGTGGTTCTGTAACGCTCTCTGTCTCTCTCCCTCTCTCTGTCTCTCTCTGGCGAAGATGATTTGGCGGATTTTGCCTCTGCAGCAGGCGGTGTTCGTGCTGCTAACGCTCACCGGTGGCATTTGCCGGGCTCAGTCGAAACACTACAAGTGTTCACTCATAAACGAGGCCGGATTTTGCTTCATCGAGAACGTTCATCTCGACGTGTCCACGAACGTAATCGGTCCTCCATCGGGGAGTGCCGACACGCGCGTCCAATTTCCCCAGCACCCGACGCTGCTGATCAAGTCCGGTGCTATACCGTACTTTGGGAAGGATGTCTTCGCGCTGCTCGGTAACACCAGACAGCTGCACGTGTACAACAGCACCAGCATCAAGAATCTGTTCATACCGCTGACGAACCTGACGGAAATCAACGTCCAGCGCAATGGGCTGTCCGAGTTCGACGTCGAACCGGTCGACAATCGCGAGTTGAA
>JXXA01017612.1:0-24294 GCA_000956255.1 Anopheles punctulatus
AAACTCTACTGAATTAAGCTGATTACTGAAAATAATTGAAATCAACATGTTTTATTTGCTATAGCAAATCGCTTTCGTTCGAAAAGTCTGCAAGGAGCAAAACTCCTATCGTCATTTTTTTTCATTCAACCTCTACCAACAAACAACTACGTGGAAATTAACTGATTTCTAGACCAAAATTAGATTAAATAATATCAGGAATTGTTATGAATAGCCCTGTATATGAACCTTATGGAAGAAGGGTGCATTTTTTACTATTTTGATCGACGTCTTGCATGGGGTTTGACACCCCTGGTATCAAAAGAACCAACTTATTCGTTTAAGGGCTAATGTGCAGTTTGGTTTAGTGGTAATGAAACCTGTATGTACATGGGAGAAGTAACAAAAATCTCTTAGAGAGAGGCAATTACTATCAAACAGGGTGTAATTTAACATTTCCATGGTATCAGTGAATAAAACACAATGGTGTTGGGAGGTATTTTTTTATTTTTGTTTTAACATAACTTCTTTGACAAAACTATAACTAACATTGTGACATCGAATATGGCCACATATAATCAGAGTATTACATATCTAAACCACTATCGTTACTGTCTGTTTCGAATTCTTCTTCTTCGTATTCATATTCTTGGTAAACGTAACCAACAAAACCCTTAAAACTGTTTTCAAAATCATCTTCAAATCCAGGGGAACATTCATCGCCTGATAAATCAGCGTCATCGTAAACGTATCGCTGTCTAGGAGCTGCAGAGCGTGCTGATCTACGTAGCACATTTCCATCTAAAAATAGAGACCTGAATAAAATCAAATCGATCTTATGTTCGGTTGAATTTTTATTTTGACATTAATTTCAAATTAAACTCACGCACATTAAAACCACTTCCCATAATAATTTCGTAATACAATTTAAAATGTTCGTCTCAATGCTCAAAACCACCGATTAGTATCACTACAGAACTACTAAGTTAAATAAAATATGCGATTGTTTTAAGTTAATTATCAACACACTACAATAACTGGTACATTACAAATAAAAAGTGATATGTTATGCATGCGTCTACTATTCGTCGGCTACATCAAATAGTCCTTGTATTTTCCGGGTAAGTTGCTTACTCGGTTAGAACGTCGCGTTACTATTGGCGATGAAATTTGCATGCTTGCTAGAAGTGAATCATACTTACTGGGATCAGGGTGATCAAAATCTTGGAAATGTTGGGGATTTCGTCTATAACATCGCACACCAAACGGGCACATCGGTGAACCCGGTGGAGCTGGAGGGAAATTTGGTCTTCGGTAGTCAGGATCCCCCGGGTGTGCGAACGCACTACGATGGTCTTGGCCTCCACGATAACATCTTATGCCGTAATCACATGAAGCTCGTAGAACAAGGTTTCCGGGAGCACCGGGCCCTGTGTTGCATCCTCCAGCGTCTGGATCTGACTTTATCGTTACTTTACTAAAATTACCACAGTTTTCCGGCAAACCAGAACCTGAATCTGCTGGCCGGTTCCAAGATGCACCCGTGTTGTCGCCTACGGCATCCGGATCTTGCTTAATAACAATGTTCGTTTCGGTGGAGCTTGTCGGTACACTATCAGGGTCTGGTTTAATTGTAACTGCTGTAGCACATTCCACAGGGGGTAACACGGCATCCGGAAAGGCAGTCGAAAGTGACGAAGCAGAGGGCTGCTCAGGAATATCGTTGTCTGATATGCGTGACTTTTTCGATGACTCTTCAGTTTTTTCCGCATCATGTTTCCGTTTAAAAGATGTATCATCTCCCGTTGTTGTCTCATGGCTCTCAGTGTCCACACTGAAAACCGACATTTCTGAGCTTCGTCTTTCGTCTTCCGGTGCTGCTTCCCCGATTTCAAACCAATCACCGTCCTGAATCAAACGAAATTTATCACCGATCTCTAGAAGTATGACATCATCCTTGTTTAACGTATAATCTTTTACGCCGTCCTTCTTGCGGCAAAATATGGGATTTGTGTGCAGCGATATGAGGCGCAGCAGCAACTTTGACTGTTTTAATTCTTTCGAGATGCGACCATGAGTTCTAGAAATGCGTTTGTCGTCGCACTGTAAAAAACAATATATATGTTTGTAATTCACCATCATTTGCGTGATTCTATGCCACAATTACCTCAAGAAATTTTCCACGACCAATATCCTGTTCGCCTTCCGGCACAACTTTTCTGGTATGCTTGACTGTATCGATAATAACCAACTGATTCATTTTGGACAAATTTACATGTCCTCACTTGAAATTACTTGAAATGATTCTTCGTACGATACGAAAGCGCGCGTATGTCGTGCCGTGTTTTGCGTAGGTTTGTTGTTAAATATCAAATTTGACAGAAATAAAGGTTGGTAAGAAGTCAGTCATAGTCAACAGCACAATCAAATCAAACGAAACGACCATTTTGACTTGAAAAAAGAAAAAAAATTAATATGACACTTCGTTCCTCGTTTTTTACCTCATTACTCGCTAAGATGTTCAAAGTAAATTTAATGTACAAGTTGAAGAGCACAGTATAAATTACGGTTAGACTGTGGAAACAATTTTGGAACTTCGAAGAAACATTGTTTACTTCAGCTTATTTGTTTGGCGGTACCTATCCCTCTACAGTATCACTACTAATTCACAATACAAACGTAATTCATACTTAAATATAGTGAAATGTAATAATAGTTTAATGTTTGGAAAACATCTAATTTTTAAGCTTCATGCAAAGAGTGGGTTGATCGAAGGTAGTATTACTAATATCAAAACAGATTGGGAACTAAATAGTGGGACAAGTGGAGCTATGATTCGTCTTCTATCTAAAAGATCTTGTGAAGATTGCACAGTAACAACTTGGCTCAAGCTAAATATACATTATGTAAACTACATTAATTATTTCAATGACTAGAAAACGACATTTCTTAAATACATGCTGCCAACAAAACCTAGAGTGTTTCAGTTTATTTGCCCATTTTTCGCGATTCCGAGTCAAATGTAGGCTGGCTGTCATATTTGACGGTTGCCAAGAGCGCCGTTAAAATCGCTGAACGTGTAGAGACAGCTTCGCAATCAAAACAATAATAATATTAAGACTATGATCAAATGTGTTTGTTTAGAAACAATAATCGTGTATACGTAAGGACTATTTTACTGTTTAAAATAAGTAAAGCTCTTTTCGCTGGGTTTCATTGCTTTACGGAAATATTTTAACCTTTCGCAAATGTTTGTACTATTGTAGACTGTATGTAGAAAATATTCCGTAGCGTTGATTAATCGCTCCATCGGTGACACGATGATGTTTTAATTATAATTGTACCAAAACCCATTTGGAAATGTATCAGTTCTGCTGGAGTGTTTGTTAATAAAGTAGGTAAACTATTAAAACCTGTCGCGGAAATGGTGTCGTCGCAATTGGTTGAAAAATTAAAGGTATGTCATGGCTTCTTTTTCGTCCTATTTCCAATGCATTTACCAATGCAGGCCCAACTAAGCTTTCCTTCCCTTCTTACAGTACGGCGAAAAATACATTCTGGCTAATATAGTTGTTTTACCACTGCCAAAGCCGCCGGGTAGCGATGAGCAAAATGAGTACGAACTTCACGCGCGCAACAAATTCCTTACGCGCGATATATGGCAATCATTCGTGTATCGAAAGCTGTTCGATCTGTTTCGCAAGCATTTTGGGGAACACGACAAAGACGATGATCCACTCTTTCAGCTCAACAAAGAATACCGATTAAACTGCAGTGAACGTCCGTATCTTCAGATGAAGTATGAATTCCGAGACAAAACGTATCGTAACAGCTTAAACATTCTGTTTAAAGAAAAACACACAAGTTTGCACGACACCTGCATTTATCTAGAGATCAGCGACCAAGGACGTATTGTTTTCGACAAGGTTGAAGATCGCGATAGAACCGTGCTTCGTCTGTTGAAGGAGATCAATGAGCTGAAGCGGACTTGTACGAAGGTGTCCATGGAATCCACCACTCCAACGTACAGCAGCAGCAGCAATCGTTCCACAAATGAGGTTGAAGAATACCATCCGGAGCCAGTAAAGAAATGCCATAAGAACGCCGTCGAAGAATACGTTCCCGTCACTCGGAATGGTCTCGTACCGGGCACGAAACGAACCTATAAACCATCTAAAATAACTGACAGCGCCACATCGATTTCCAGCTCGGAACCAGATCCCTATTCCCCGGGAGCGATTGATACGCCCCTAAAAGTGTCTTACACACCAACCTCCAGTCCCCTGAACAAACTGGAAACGCCTTCAAAGGATGCCACAAAAACGGTTCGGGCGGAAAAGAATCTTTTTGGCTCAGATGACGACGAAGAGTACGATCCGGCAAGATGTAAAATTTCACCGCAAGAAAATGACAGTGGAAAAGATATGTTTGCTGATAGTGAGCAACATGCATTCGGCGATAGGGAAAGGCATGACGATACGGATCCGGAACGAAACTGCCCCGCAGATAGTCACTCCGTACCATCCAGCGTTGCCAAGCGAGAAGTCCTACCACGGATAAGCAAACAAAATTCACGTGCCCTGCTAATAGAAAGTCCAGAGGAGAAGGAAAAGCGAAGGGCTAGGGCAATGAAGAAAAATGGGTCTTCAAAGGCGGAAGAAAACATGAACGCACTGCTCAAGCTGAAGAATAGTATTCGCAAAAAAAATGCTCCTAAAAAGGATGGCACCCTAGCGGGAAAACAGAATAAACTAGAACGATATTCGGAAATAGCAACAGAGATGAAACGGTTTTCCAAGGCGGACGTACTGTGAGTTGGTTCTGCCTATCTTAGTGCCTATGGTCAGAAGTAATGCGTATTCTATGTCTCCCAGTGATTGCACCAGCCTATCGAAGGAAGAAATTCTGGACACTTTTGGGCGGTATAGGTACGAGTTGCAGGACATCTTCATTCGATACAAAGACCAGACCGAACGTCAATGGAAAACGTCCAATGAACTGTGCTACTTCACCGACGTTGGTCACATTCTGGACGATGAGCAGAAATTTACGATGCTGCAACAGCTGGAGGATGAGTTCGTTCCACAGCAGGAGCGCGGGAAGGTACGGTATGACACGATACGAGAAGTGAATAACACAGCACGATCATGTTTCAAACTTTCAGTACACCGAATTTTTCACCTCTTCATTGCTGATGGAATGGGGATTGCGGTTGTTCATGGATCGCCACAAATTTGAAGATCGTCAAACTGCCCTGGATCGTATCAGGCAGCAGGAAAAATCCTACTTGGCTTCACTATCAAACGATTTTTTGTTGAAGTACCAGTAGCGGGTGCAACATGCCTTTGCTGCAGGGTGGGCAACAAATGTTCGGTTCGTGCGTAAAATGAGTGCTTTTGTCATATTGTTTGCCCCGTGATGGTTATCTTTTTTTATTGAATATACATTACTTTTTCAAATAATTTTATACTGCTATTAACCAATGGAGTAAATGGAACATGCAACCGCATTTGCTTGTCCGCATAAACCCAAAGAAAGAAAAGAAATGCTTCACGTTTTGAGGCAAATAGGATTACTCTTGCATACCGTAATCATCATCGAAATCGTACGCCTCTTTTTCTTTCTTCACATCCTCGTCGCCGGCAGGGTTTGTCTGTCGGCTTTGCTGCTTTTTGCGTTTCTTCATCTCCTGCTTCAGATTGCGGTTGGACGTTTGATTACCTTCCAGCAGGAACATCGGATCCTTGCGGAACCGTTTCTCTTCTTCGGCGTAATCGTTCACCTTGCGCTTACGGTTGCGTACATCCGATGTGGTTCCGTCCATGGCATCGTCCCGCTCGATGATCTTGCCTGCATTGAGCGCCAGCTGATCATCCTTCGTCAGCCGCATGCTCACAGGCCCACCGGTGTCCACTTCCATCGTGAGAATGTCCTCCTTTTTGATCAACACCTTCATGCCGCTTGCATCTTTCACGTTGAAGCTGGCTTCAAACTGGTTGCCTAACTCCGCCACGATCGCTTCTAGCTGCTGGTCGAGATTTATCTCGGGCACCGCACCGTCCGACGGTGACACGAGTTGTGCGTCCAAGTGCACCTCATCCGCATTATCTTCCGGTGGCTGGGTGCAGTACTTGATTTTACCACTGTTCCAGTCTTCGATCAGACACCGAGCCGCTTTCTTCACGTCTGGCACTCCCTTCTTTGCCAGCGCACCCATACGTATCGCTTTCTTCGCCAGAAACTCATCCGTCGAGTGGAATTCGCTGATGTCGTACAGTTTGCAGAAATACATCATCGTACCGCGCTTCAGGATATCGTTTGCCAACGGGAACGGATCCTGAATTTCTGTAACCCGTTGGGCATTTTTCAATGCGAAAAATTTGTTCTGGTCCTGCTCTTTCGGGCGCTGGAACACGATACCGGGACTGTCCAGAAGCTTGACGTGCGAATCGATCTGCACCTCCTGCATCTGCTTCGTGACGCCCGGTTTGGCACCGACCATGCAGGCACGCTTACGTTTCAGGGAGTTAACTAGTGAACTTTTGCCCACATTCGGAAGCCCAACCACACCGACCCGAATCGAGGTGCGTAGCTTATCGCTGCGGCAATAGTTTGCTAACAGTTCCTGCAGTAGATCCGCACCGATGCACGGGGAGCATTCCAGTGTTTTGGCGGACTTGAATTTTTTACTACCAATTTTCGACTTTTGAGCCTGCGTAGTCGCTTTAAACGGAATAACGGGTCCCGAACGGCGCAAATACTTCATCCATCGCTCCAAGTTGTCGCGCGGCACCAAATCGGCTTTGTTGAGGATCAGCACCAAACGCTTCTGGCCCGGTGCCTCACGCACAATCTTGGCAACCTCCGCGCACCGTGTGCCTAGTGGATCGCGCGCATCTACCACTTCCAGCACAACGTCCGCAGCATCGACAACTTTCTTAAACTCCTTGAAGTACGCCTTCAAGGAATTTTCCTTGCCACCGTCCGTAACGTTGGCGTACTTATCTGTTTCGCCCGTTTCCGGAGTGAACTGGTCGGTGCGCTTTTCCGCATCAGCAACCATAGACTGCAGGGTCTTGGAGCGTAACTCAGCCTGTCGAGCCGCTTTCTGCTGCTCTCTTTGCTGCAGGCGTAGTTGTTCTTGAATTTCCTTGTACTTTTCGACCTCCTCGATCACTTCCTTCTTGAACGGACATATGTTCGGCACCTGAATCAGCTTCTGCTTTTTGCTTTTTAGTTTCGGCAATTTCTTCGCTTCTTTCGCCTTCTTGCGTTTACTTTCGGCAATCTTCTTAATTTTTTTGTACCGCAGCGATGCTTTCTGTCGCTTCGACGACCGGCCTGTTGGAAATTTTAACAAATCATCAAGTTTATTTGTCAGCCAATATCATGATAGTACCAAGTACTCACATTTTAACGCTTTTAGCGCCATTTCAGTAAATTTGTTTGAATTTAAACTCTAAATTTTCCCCTATTTCACTGCTAGTACTACGACAGACACCACGTTTTTATTTCACCGATTGAAATAACATCTTTTCCAAAACAAAGTTCCAAACGTCAAGTCCAATTGAAACCGCATGGTTTACCAACGTGAATAGACACATTGCTTGTATGACGTACATGTTGCTATAATCAAACATGGACACGTAATTTTGACATTGCGGAGCAAAACAAATCTAAGGATTGATGCAAACGTTTTGGGTGTAAGACATCGATTGCGAAC
Organism: Anopheles punctulatus; assembly: GCA_000956255.1. Taxonomy (NCBI): domain Eukaryota; kingdom Metazoa; phylum Arthropoda; class Insecta; order Diptera; family Culicidae; genus Anopheles; species Anopheles punctulatus. Next base: position 7,703 of record JXXA01017612.1, read on the forward strand.
GAAGTGGAATAGAAAAGATTCGTATGATATCGCACGAGTCGCAGATAATCCATCTATATTGATTGATGGTCAAGTCTTGCTCTGTCTATCAGTATTCTGGTCTACCTGACTTTGATTTTCCCTCCCTTCGAACTTGAGCAACCTTGATGTGTGTCATCTTTTGTTATGTATGTACGAACCGTGATTTGTATCAATCACGTAATTTTCTCGTGTGGTATTGCAAAATATTATACTGTTCGTTGCTGCTGGAAAGTTGTATCGTTACATTTAATGTACGCCGGTAGCAATGGCGCGAAGAATGTAAATGCATTGCTGTGCGTGTCGCCCGCTGAATTACCGACTCTATTCTTTCGAAGATTAATTGTGAAGACGACCGGCGCGAAATCGTTGCAAAACGATGATACGCGGTGCTGTGTGGAAGGGAAGCGCAGGCAGCATCAACCTTCTTCACGGAGCATGGCCATGGAGCAGCACCATCAGTATTTCTCGGCCAATGTATGGAAAATTCTTGCGAAATATGAAGATAATTCCTGCTGTGATTCTACCGGCTCGGTCACTAGCAGGAAACAGATTGCTTGGCTCTCGATTAGCTAACTACGGTCGTAAAACTAGCATGCACGCTTACGGGTTGCAAACGATACCAAATACTATCGGCGTGTTCCCTACCCGGGGCATAGCAAGTGATAATAGCGATAATAGTGGGATGGAGCGAAAAGAACTACAAACATGGCAGCAAAAATTGTCACCATATGCAAGGCTAATGCGTATCGATCGACCCATTGGTTCGTGGCTGCTTTTTTGGCCATGTGGTTGGAGCATTGCCCTCAGTACTCCCGCGGGCTGCTGGCCGGATCCGTTCATGTTGGGGTTGTTTGGTGTAGGAGCATTCATCATGCGCGGAGCAGGATGTACAATCAACGATCTGTGGGATCGCGATATAGATGCAAAAGTGGAACGGACTCGAAGCCGGCCACTGGTGGCGGGTGAAATTGCTCCATTCGATGCACTCGTGTTCCTGTCAGGACAGCTGGGCGTAGGATTGCTCGTGTTACTGCAGCTAAACTGGTACTCGATCCTGTTGGGAGCTAGCTCGTTAGGATTAGTCATCGTCTATCCTTTGATGAAACGCATCACCTACTGGCCGCAGCTTATGCTCGGCGCTACCTTCAATTGGGGTGCATTGCTTGGGTGGAGTGCTACACAAGGATCGGTCGAGTGGTCGGCCTGCTTGCCATTGTATGTTGCCGGTGTTTGTTGGACGATTGTGTACGATACGATATACGCCCACCAGGACAAGGTGGATGATTTGATAATAGGAATCAAATCAACGGCCCTACGATTTGGGGATAATACAAAGCTGTGGCTGAGCGGTTTCACCGCAGCAATGCTGGGAAACCTGATAACGGCCGGGTTGGTGTGTGATCAAACGTGGCCATATTATACCTCCATCGGGCTGATCGGAGCCCATTTAGCTCACCAGGTAAATTACGGTCTTACCACTGTCACTGTCGTTATACGTGTTGCTTCTATTGATAGTTAATATTATCTTTCATCCACAGATTCACTCTCTAAATATTAACAATCCAAAGGATTGCGCCACCAAATTCATTTCGAACCATCAGGTAGGGTTCCTACTTTTCCTTGGGATCGTTCTTGGGACGCTGTACAAGAAAAACAGTGAAGAACGATTCAAAAGCTCGTCAGCCGGAAGTGGTAGTAGTAGCAGCAGCCAGTTGAGCGCCGCCGTTACCAGTGCGAGGAACATTGCCGTGTAATGTTACACCTCAACATGTTTCCGGGTCTCCTGTGTACCTTTTACAAAATCGTTTAAATCGTACGGAATACAAAATAAGACGACGATGAAGTGCTTTACATTATTTCCAAAGGGATTTATAATGAAAAGAAAATAAAATATTAAACTAAATAACCACTACCAATATTACCTGATTTTAGAAATGCCAAATATTAAAACTTACATTTACGTAGCAAAACTTACTTCGGTTACGTTCACGTACATAGACGAAAGACTGATAAGGCCAAAGGCTCTAAGCCTTTAAACGACATTGTTAACAAACGTTTTTATGTTCTTAATATCAGTAAACACATTCTCAAGAATAATACTTCAATACTTTCTCAGATTAAACTTAATGGGAAAACTATATTAGAAGATAGAACACGTGCAGTAAAACATATTATACGAAACGTGCTATTTTCCATTTTCCTACGTGTACATGAAACTTATCCCGGAACGTTTCTTTTTTTAAGTCCTGATAGGATTCCTCTCAAACGAAACACCTATGACCAGGAGATGTAAAGAGGAGAATTTTCGGCCTTATAGGTAGCCATATTGAAGTTGAAGCTTGACGTTTAAAAGTAGGCAATTTAAAAAAAGGTTTTTGTTGAACTATTTAAAAATACATAAATAAATAAAATAAAAATAGTGCCCTACTGCGGGAGTCTAGAACAACAGCTGTGCACGTTATGGATCTTATATAAAAAATGTGGCTTTAGATTGAATAAAAAACAAACTATTTATACAAAGCAAAATCTTGGAAAGCTTCAAAAACAAATAAAAACTTTTACTGTGTTCACATGTTTTTACCCTGAAATCAAACAACCGATTTTGAACTTACCAAAACAAACATTCTTACCAAATCCAGAACGTATGTAACCCTAAACGTCAAAAATTGGTTTATTTTTCTGAAGAAGACCATTCAGTTTGTATGTATTGATTGTCCATGCTCATTTCTTCTTGCAACTCTAATCATAAACAAAATAAAGTGAGGCTGTCAAAGTTGTATGTATGGTGCCGACGTTTGCGTAAAACCCGCCCGCCTGTATCTTGAAGACGATATGTTCGCGTCCAAATCTATTGTCTCATGTTCCAGTGCTGAGCAAAAATCTGTAAAAATTCACTTTCTTTGTTAATAAACCTTATTAAGTATAAGTATCGTTGTTGAATTGACTACTATTGCTAACATCCTTTCAGTGTTAAACCGTGCAATATAACTGGAAATGGTGGTGTGATGATGGTGTTGATTTGCCGCACCCGCTACCGGAAAATCCCTCGAGAGTGCTATCGGTAGTGGAAAATTGGCAAGTGCGTGTGTGTGCGTGTGCAATACGATTCACGTGCGTGCATTACTGTGCCGAGTTAGCATTTTCCTAGCTCGACCATCGCCCCCAATGGCCGCTGTCTCGTTTTGTTTGTGTATAATTCACGGAGACTCCCGTCGTATATTGCAGCATCCAAGTGATCCAAGTGAATGTATGCGAAGGGTACAAGTAGTTGTATAAAGAAGTGTTGAACGCTTTTGAGCAGGTGCAAGGAGTAGAGTGTGATCGTTTAAGGAAGTTGTTTTGCATAGCTTTTCTTCAGTGTGTGTTTTTTTAAATATTAATGACGCATACGAAACAGAAAAGTTGCTGTATCTCATGTACTATGGTTCGGGCATTGCTAAAACTTGTCCAATACACATAATTCAGATCCGTGTTTAAAATTTTACATTAGCGCGAAAGATTTTACATGACATTGTCTGTAATCTATGTGTGTCCGTCATTCAGTGTATTTGGTGTTACGATGACGCTGGCTGTATTGATTTTTATGTTAAATTCTTCGCGTCTGTAAGCATCACTCATAGATAAGATTGTAAGATATGTGTGAAGCAGCAGTGTGCGGTGTAAACTGAGATAAGGCGGAAGAGTATTTGTAGTTGTTACTATGTGGTGAATATAATGTATCGTAAACTTACTTACCGTTGTACGGGGTAAAGCTAATACCATCACAATATTACATATGAATGAAAAGTGAAAATGTAATTTCATATAGCGATGTGAAAATTATGTTCAAGTATTGGATAGTGTGTGAGGAAGGGAGGCAGAGGGTTTGTTAAAAAAATATATTTCACAGGCTAACTTGTGCAGTTTCATGTTTTTCCATTATCGTGTTATCTTTCTCGCGTCTCAGTGATGTGTACAGTGATGTAGTAAAGTTGTGTGTAAACATGAATGTCCTCTGAATCTCTCACAAATGATAAAAACCTGAGAATCTCCAAACCAGCCCGATCCAAAGCAATCGGCAGTATAAGCTAAGTGCCAAAGTTTAGTTAATTGTTTTGTCTACGGAGGCAGAAATAAGAGAAAAAAAACAAAACACCATAGAGCGAAAGAAGAAGTAAACAAACAAAAATGATTTGGTCTCCAACAAGCAACAAATATGGAGTTGGTAAGTAACGCAAAAACGGATGGTTCAGTCGTAGTAGGTATCTAGCAAAAGCGGTATCTACTATGGAACGTGGCAAAGCATATATATTTGTTTTTTTTTTTTTAATATATAAAAGATATTTAGCGCACAGACTTCGGTATTTTGTAAACGCATTTTGCATCTTGCAATAAAATTCGTATTGAAACCATAATTTTGAAATCGGTACCAAGTTGAAAATGATGTAGCGTATGTGCCCGCAAATGTGCCAGAACCAACAGATCCGATCAGTGTGATAAGGGGAAGAGTTTACTCTCGTGTTAGTTGTTTGATAATAGCGCACCATCCCACGAAGGTGTACACGATGCTTCCTAGAACTTGTGTGGTGTGAGGAGAATTGAATAATTTGTGTGTCGACGATGTTCGTTCGTCGTCATTTGAACGATGATGATGGTGCAACCGTGGAGAATGTCGACGATGGGTTGAAGGGCAAAGAAATTGCATTATCTCCGATCCAGTCACGGTTAGAATGTATGTGTGTGCGCACAAGTGAAACAAAAAAAAACAAAACATCTCGTTATCGTTTTTTATTGCTTTGGTTCGTCATAATGATGCGAAGATGACAAAGAGAAATGCCATTGTCAAGGAACAGCAATACCAGTTTATAATTATTTTTCACTAACAACTATCGTTTGCGCTTGTCTTTTGCTGGCAGCGCATTTGGAAGCTATTGAAAACAACTAAGAACGCCTTATAACACACGATAACGCTTGTTTCGTTCGCTACCTTCGATTGCTTTGGTTGGAGGAACGGAAACGGATAACGCGGATGCGTGACTTCCGGTAGGGGCCTTTTAGAGTTGGGCAGCGTTGGATCTTTATCGATGCATGCCACTGTTTTGAGTGGTCAGAGGAAAGTTAAGCGTGGCGTATTTCCTATGGATCAAAGCAGTCTATTGCCTATGGAGTTACGTCTATTGTTGTATGGAAATGTGTGCAGCAGATGACCATTCCTTCGCAACCGTACGTATAATATGCGATTCAATAATAGTGGTATAGGAAAACCGGAGTTCAATAGTATTCAATTGACAAAGCATTCAAACAAGTTTTTTTAAAGTGAAATTTAATACTACACGTATTTGTTACGATGGAATGGATAGTAATATTATTATTTTACAAATGTTATATTCATTACTCCAGTAGTGTCGATTTTAATCGACATATTTTTTGCAAGCTTAATATCAACCATAATATCAAGAATAAATATTTTGTTTTGAAATTTGGAAACAGTTATCATATGTTTTCATACATAACACCTAATGAGAAATCTGGAAGGATCAGCAAATCAACTATTCTGGAGTTTTTTTATCGATTATGGACCTAAATTCATTCATGTTAATGATGATGATAGAGATAAAAAACTCGATTTTATCGATTTTATAAGAAGAAGCATTTATTACTAGTAATATTAATTGCTCAACAAATTTTCCATGGCTGTACCTTTACACTCATAACTCTACTTATGTTTTTTTACAATGGAAAAGGAATTTAGTGTCATAGAATGTATTTGTAATCTTGCTTTGGGATTTTCTGTAATGATTTGTGCTAATTTATTTTATCTCTCCTGTTTTAACATGAACAATGGTAACAATGTGTACGAACAATTTGCTTTCTTCATGCTTGTATTATCTTTATACCCTCTTTCATTATGCATAGCTGTGCTGCAACCTTCTCTTCTACCGGTAAATGTGCGATATATTCTTATCAAGGCCATAATCCACCGCTGCAAGGTGCTGCTAGGTGCTGCAGGGTGAATTCGGTGTCATTCAACCTGTTGAGGCGGTAGAACATTCTGCTTGTTGTGTGCATGTTATTTCTCTTGCGTTACCTGTGGTGATAGCGCTGAAAACAAATCAAATGATTACTACAATATATGGCATTTTGGGCATGGCTGTGTTTGATTTTTACCTCCGTTACCGTGTTAACCATTTCGATGCGCTTGATTGGAAATTAATACCGGAGTAGTTCGACATTTGGATCTCTATCTCCGTCTCTCTCTATCTCTGTGTGAAGGATGGATTAATGACAGGTTTACATTTGTATTGCTAGCTTTATGGATGTTTATACGTAACATGCTGAATGTGATCACCAGTAGAAAAAAAAATATTTCCACGCGATGAACTCATGAATGAAAAATAGCCATAGCGCCGTTCCTCGGCCGGATTTTTCTTGGATTTTTTCACCAAGCAACACTGGAGCCTTACTATATCGATCAGCAAGTGGCTGCTATCGACGCCACGAATCGGCAGTGTAGAAACGGTCAGCTGAGACTGTGAACCGATCGTTCAAGGTTACATGCGATGCACACTTCCGTTCTTATTAAACCCCGTTCGCGGTCCTTCTTGGTATTAATGTACACTGCCATCGAACTCTCATTTAATGTTCGCTTCTGAGTCGATGTTTTTCAAGCAAAATTTCCATTCTATAAATAACCGTAGTCTGCCTGCCTCTGGGGGTCTGGCGATGTATAGAAAAAACGCATCCCAGTTGTGGTACAAATACTGTTGGAGAGTTACAAGAGAGTAGCATAAGTCAAATCTCCAAACCAACTTTGGTCGTCATTGATGTTTTCTTCAAAAAAATGATATCTATTTTTCGTTCAAGGCCGGAAGACTCCTGTTATTTCAGTGACTTATGCACTGGTACTTTTTTATAGAATCCAAGCACGAACATGTGCGGCTTATCGCTTTGCATCATCTTCCTCAGACCTTCCGTTCTTCGTGCACAGAAACATGGCAAAGGTCGATAGCAGGATTCATTGAGCCAGCGCGCGAAGTAGCCTGTAAAGTAATTCATCATTCTGTAGGTTATTCTTGTATATTATTGTTTCTTTACTCTGTCTTTCGTCCTGCTCACTTGCTGCTCACCGTGCTCGCTTCCCTCCTCCTCAGCATATGGGGGTATATCGCATTTGCTCTTGTTGTCGTCACGTCGGTGAATTTCGAGGAACCCAGACGCGCAGTAGTCATCGTCTGGTGAGAAGACAATAAAAAACTATAATTCCATGCACTTCTGGATGCCGTTTATGCTGGTGCATGGTTTGTTGTGTCTGACTCCGCCGTACGTCCGGGCTTGCGGCCGCCGCGACGGATCGTGCAGCATGTGAATTATGGATCTCTTATTTCCGGTTTGCTTGTGACGTTTGTTTCGCTCCACAGACGAATGCAGATGTTTTAGGATGCACGTAAAGTGCTGGTTCACTGTTTTTTAAGCCTCCAACTTCGGTTGCATTACTGCGGCCATAAACTCTATCGAATGGAGAAGTAGTATTAATTACGCGATTTAATAAAATGTATATTTTAATAATTTATACATGTTAGATGAGCTTCTCTTTAGTAAACTGGTTCATGTTTCTTTCATTCGTTCATAAATATAATTAATTTCAATCATGAGAAATTTACGACGATATGAGTTTTAAGAGATGTTTTGACAACAATATCACTAAAATGCCTAATTTTTTATTATGATCGTTGTTGATTACATGCATATATTATGTTAACAAAATTTGGGTGATTTTTCTCTTCTTTGTCAAAGTTTTTTGGCGAAATTTCAATTATAATAGATATTATTTGTTAGAGTTAAAACTGAGCACAACCATACAAATGATTTTGTAAGTACTGCGTTAGGCTGATTTGTATTTATTTTTTTCTTTTAAAAAGGGTGTTTCGTCATAGCACGGTTGTTTATAACCGGCATGAAAGATACATTTGGTTTTGCTGTTGACATTTGTTTCATCCGATTCATGAACAGCCAGTTTTGCTAAGCTTCTGTCGACCAAATGGTATTGTGGAATTTGAGCAATTAACCCAATTAATTTTCCTTTCTGTCCAACAGCCGGTAACGTTTCACTGATACTTGTGAATAGCATGTGGTCATAATGTGAACAACCAGATAAAAAAAAAATGTTTATAATAATCGTTGACAATTGGTGTATTTTTTACGCCGTGTCAAAAAAGAGTTATACAAAATTGGTGTTTTATAAGTGCAACATTGTTTGCATGTGGATACGCCATTTTGATAATAACCAGTTTAGAAATATGGTTAAAAAGCTTTGCGTTTTATGAGCCTCCTATGAGGAAACATTGTTTCACTTTTCCGTCGCAGATGCAAACCTTGAAATAGAATGTGCACACGTATATCAATCGCAGAAAACGGCACTGTCTGTTCTATGTTGCGGTCCGTTTCCATTTGCATCAATCGCCTTTTTATTGCGTTGGTAGTTCCAACAATAACAATGAGTGTTCAAAACACTGTTCGCGCATGACTAAACGCTGCTGCTTTGAAGTACATCTGTTTACAAATATGCCAGTATTGTCATGTACTTGCTGCTTTCATTCAGGTCCGATGTTTTCCTACACATGATAGCAAAACTACAATAAGTAATATACTAATTTTTTAAAGAATTGTTCTTGATTGATACCGATCGCTAGTCTTTCACCGGAACGAGCATTTAGCATCGAAAACGATTAATTTTTCTCTATCTATTTTTGTAGCACTACACAACTGGCACGGTGATGTGACGCATGGGCTCGCTCTGGATGTGGGCGACTGCGTTGAAATTCTTGAAGAAACCACGTACTGGTTTCGTGGCACCTGTCCACGAAAGCCGCGCAAAGTGGGGCTCTTCCCAAAGTCATACATCCATCTGAAGGATCTGTCCAAGGTTGATCCGGTGGTGGCAGAATGTACGCTGGTGCTGCGCGAATGGTCCGAAATTTGGAAACGATTGTTTGTGGTGAGTAGGATCGATGCTATCAATTGTATGCAAATTTTCAACCATGTCGGTGACACTGAAATTCTCTTGCGTTGTTTTTTTTTTCGTCTATGCATTTTCTCTTCCAATCCCCGCGCCGCCTCCCTTCTGTAGGAACGCGAAGAATACAAATTTACGTCACTGCGCAAGGTAATGCTGGCGTTGCTGGAAAGTCGTCGAGAGCTGCTCAGTTCCACTCTTACGCAGGATCAAACGTACGAATTGCAAATGAAAGTGATATCGAAAATTGATTGGGGTAACCGGTAAGTATGAATAATTTTAATTCATTAGTAATGGAAGAGCAGCAGTTTGTTTTATGGGTGATTTGACACTGTCGTGATGATTCTGCAGAGAACAGAATTAAACTCTAGAATTCTAGAAGAACTCATTGATATACTGGAGGATACTTTGCTGTTGTTACAGTATTTTATGAGATAAAAATTGCTGGAATAGAACACTTCTTCTGCCCATCAAAATGGATTATTCTTTTCTGGAAATCTCAGTTCGAATTCTGCTATTTGATTCGTTCTTTCCGAATTCCTGAATCTGCAGAATTATTCGTCTGATTCACTATGAATAATTAAATATGCAGGGATCGACAAAAATCGGTACCCAAAAAGAATTACCCATGAAACGAACCATAATTGTATAAAACATGTTATGGTATTTGAATGCGCCTGTGAGTATGCAATCATGTATTCAACGCACACACGCTTTGGTGCATCTCTTGTAATGGTCAAAATCTATGACAAAGTGACTAAATTTGTTCAAAGTATATATCGATTTGAACGATTCATCTCTTGTGCTCATTGCTAATGAAACACACTTTCGGCGAATGTAAATATTCAATTCAATGATCATTAGCAATGATCATTTCTTGGTCTAAAAGTGCCTAATGGTTGATTGTCTTGAATTATACTTACTTTTTTAATCTCGTACTTCATGCGGTGTACTTATTCTTGCAACACTTTTCCGATTATTTGTTTGCTTTCATAAAACGCAGAGATTGCGAACAATTCCACGAATATCGACGAGATCATATTGAGTTATCATTTTCAAAAGTAAATTATTGCAAAAATAAGCAACTATACCGAACTTTTTTTTCTCAAAATGTAGATCAGCTTTATTAGTTTTCTCTTAATCTTATCAATGTAATCACAATTAGAGTACGCAAGCATGCTTGCTCTCATTCTTGATCTCCAATTTTCTACCTCACAATTCTTTCTGACCCTGTTCCTTCGCGTATAATTATACTGTCAGCCAAGTAGATGTGTTCTTCCAACAATAACTCCACGCACCTTTCGGCAAGTGTAAAATCCTTGCCAAAGCGTCTCAGTATTGCAGTATTGCTTATTATTTCGTATGTATTGGCGATCCTTTCCTTAGCTAATATATTGTATGAGTTCGAAAATGACAGCACTGTTACTCGTCTGGTCTATTATTCTACCAAAGCTTTACAACTATTTGTTGTTTTCGCTTCTATCAATTTGCTCGAAATTTTAACGCGCGAGGAGTTTCATTTTCATTTTCCTTGACCATGTTTGCTATCAGTAACTGGACATGCTTTATGGAGCATTGATTGATATTGTGAATGCAGGAATCCGTTTATCTTCAAGCCCGTGGCACGTAATCTCATTTCGTAGATTCGTGGGTACAATATTTCTGTTTTTTGTTTACTCAAATGTATTTGCATTGATCAAACAAATCGATACAATACTTTTTGTTGTCCTAAGGCAGCTTCTTTTAAACGTATTTGTTTGCAAAATGAGATAAAAAGATATCTATAATCTAAGTTGCGGGTGTTTAGTTTTGCTGCTGGAAGTTTTTAATTTGGGTTTCGTTGAAACTAAAATGCTTTCAATTTTCTTGTGTAGGTTGTATGCTTCGTGGTGTCGTGTTATTTGCATAGTTATTATGCTAATAACATGCACATGAGTTCGATTTGTGTTTCGCATGATTTCGGTGTTTGATATAGATTTAGTTAATCACTATCCGGTTTCAACAATTTTGTGCTTTTAATATTGTCGCAGCCGCTTAAGGACAAGAGATTCATGATTCCGATTGCTACAATTCCTTTGTGTTTCGAATAGCCGAAAACACAAATGTTAAAATTTGGACGTTGCTCACAAATTGGTTTAAAATGTTTAAAAAATAGATTTCATTGTTGCAAAGAGCTGAATAATTATAATAAAATAAACACATAGTACACCTCTTGACAGTCTTCTGTTGCTTGTTTTTTTTACTACACTACGTATCGGAAGGAGAAACCTTCCGATGCAACGCTTGCAGCACCTTCCTTGGGCCTGCAAACCTTTCCAATACAACTCGATCGTGGGTCTAGTTCGTTTTTAATAATGAATCGAGACTTTTACCGGTTATTCTGTTCACATTCTAACCACATCCGTTACACATAACTGTCGATTCACATGAGACCGCTTCAATGTTACCTACAGTTTAATTGTATCTTAATTGTTGCTTGTTTAGGATGATTACTTTTAGTTTTAAAAAAATGAGAAGTAGTTTGATCGTTTATCTAAAATTACAATTCCTCGTTTACACCTCGAAAGACGAACGCCCAAGAACGTTTGAAGATTGTACCGTACGACTACACCGTATCTGTCTGATCACGATATCTCACACACTAGTGCTGGCATTGCGATTACGCTTCGTAGTCCTGGTGTAATACCTCCTTTTCCTTGTCTGTTGTATTTTGTTGCAAATCGGTCATAATTTCCGTTGGTGGTCGATCGCGTGTAGTAGAGATGGTCCAAAAATTGGAAATAAATGTTTGTTAAGTTAGCAAGAATATGATGGAAATTTTGACCAATAACTGTCTGACGCACGATGTAGGTGGCACCAGATTTTCTTAATCGCTACTTTCTACTCATGCATCATTACTTCGGTGTGTCGAACTAGGTGTAAATATGTTGTAGGGGGAGTAGCTAAATTCGGGTGCGTGCCTTGGGTGTGACATTTTTTTTTTCGTGGGCTCATTGAACGGGGTCAAATACCGACCGTCATATCGCTAGGGCTAGGCCGAAATGGAATTGCAATAAGGAGGATGGTGAGAGTCTAAAAGGGCGGGTTTGAATTCTAAAGGGATAATCTAACCATGATGCCAGAAAGCTGCAGCTAACGCTAACAACTCCAGAGCCCAAACATTCTAAAACTCTCTGGCACAGGTGGTGGTGTATGAGGTTATGTTTGAGTTTCTTTACCGTATTTTTCGATTGCCGGATACATGGGTGCCATTTCGAGCGTTGACGGGGCCGAAGGTGTATCGCCCGAGATTTGTCGTCCTTCCTCCAGCATGTTGATGAAGGTGTGCAGCATTTCACCGTATGTGGTTACGTTGAGATTTTGGCCAAGCAGATGGATCATGAGGAAATCGCCGATCTGTACGCGACGAATAAGGTTGCAAACGTCACTAGGCTCGGCTTTGCGGAAGCGACGCTTTAGAACGGCTTCGCGCGTCGTTGGCATCATGACAATGGCAGCGGAGTAGATGATCGCTAAACCGGAAGCGACCGCAAGAGCGATGAACCAGAACCTGTGCAGAATGAATCGTGTTTAATGTATGATTCGATCGACAACTTATGCCTCTCTTCGGTCTTTAGGTGCGCGAGCGGCTTACCACAGGAAAATGTAGATCTTTTCGTTCAAAATGTTCAACGCCAGCACGCAGAGTGCATCGTGCTTTTGAATACTGCCCGAGGAACCGTATTTGTGGAACGTACACTTGGTGACCCTTGGGAAAATCTGTGAACCAAAGAAATGCCATTTAGAAGGAATCTTTGCGAAGGAATCAATGCGAACGCGTTACCTCGATCATGGGATCAGAACGATTTTCTTGGTTCATGTTGGAAAACTTGAGTACATCGGAACCGTAAGTTAAGAAAGCTCCTCCCAAGAACTTATCGACGAAAAAGATATTGCCGACCTGTAGAATAAATGTTAGAGTTAGCGAAGGTCGCGTGGTGGAGTTATCGGCTGCGTTGCCTCACTTACCACATTGACAAAGTTGAGCGCCTCGCAAAGGAAGTAACCGAAGGAGTAGGTATTATGCGTATTGACACTGTCATAGAGATACTGCGCCAGGCGATCGTTGCGCGCTTTGCGCTCTGCCGGACTTGCTGTCGAGACTCCACGCATACCCTCGGTGATCATGCGCATATGGCCCTCCTCCCAGTTCTTCCAAATCCAGTGGGGCACGTAGAACAGCAGCCCTTGGAAGAACAGCATGAACGGTACCCACTGGTAGTAGCTGTGGTACGTTCGCTCCTGGTTGTCGTTGCCCAGCCCGGAATGGGCTACGTCCGTGCCGAGCTTGCGACCATGCTGGCCGGGAAGCGTGAACGTGTAGGTGATCCAGCAGTACGTGTTGATCACATGCCCGGGCACGGCACCGTCGTTGATGCAGGATATCGGATCGCCGATCAAGTTGTTTGCAGTGACAATAATACAGCAGGCGAACAGAATTGCACTGGTGATGCGATAGTGACACCGAAACACCATGTTATCTATGATTGCTTTGTCGTGGAGGTAGCGCACCTTCACGAATCCGGCCACCGCCGAGACGAGTCCAAACACAGCCATCTCTAATGCTAATGCTCGCTAGTTCCGCTCTAGACTAAGGATGGGCAGTAGTAGCTATTGTAAAGCTGTAGGAAGAAATGAAATGCATAAGATTAGAGTCAGCTGCATCGGATCTATGGATCATTTCTATGGCAACTTCAATGTATGAATCCAACAAGGGACACCACCTCTCTCCGCCCATTCGGCCCTAGCTGATAGATTGTATTGTAACGAATCCCTCCCCGTTGGATGGTTTGAATACGGACGGTCAACGGTTAGTTGATTACCCTCGGGTTTGCGGGTTTTTTTTCCAAGTCACTTGTTCTAGTTGTATCTGACAGCGCAAAATGCAGCGGCACCTTCAATGTCAAATCCATTGTTTTACCAGATCAATCCATCACCCAAGGTTGAGTGCAGCTCTCTTCCAATCTAATCCCTCAACCCCTATGAGGTACGTGGAATCACGGATAATTGCGTTTGGCAGCCGCGCATACGACCGCAGCCGATTACTTCTGTCAAGTGTCATCGTGACGTTACAGTTCGTTGTCTAGGGCTGCTGAACCGAGCACACCTGCCTGTTGTTGGTGGCAAGCTTTTTTTTATCCTCCTTTATTAACGAGTTGAATACTAATTCTGATGTAACGGGTTCGCAATAGACTGAGCACGAGGTTGCGGTTTTTGCAGCGCAGGGCGTGGGGTAGCATTGCGGATTAGAATAGACGATTGAAGCCGAGGCACAAAACTAAACAAAATTCTTATGTAATTGAACTAAATGTAAAGTAAATTCAACATGATAAAAACAAATATGGAACACGTGTACAGAATCTGCGGTTAGCAAACATCTGCGCGGGATCTGGACAGAGCTGGGTATGCATGAAACCCAAATCGAAAAATGGCTCTTTCATTCCAAATGGTTCTGTGTGGCAAAACGAGCTCAAAAGAACGCGCGAAGATAGAATAGTGCGAGAAGCAGCGTATCACATCCGCTTCCGGTGATGATCGTGCGATAGATCGTGCACGATTTTTTATTAGCATGACTTTTGTTATGCTTTACGCTGCCTTTGATGCCTGAATGTAGCAGCCCCATGAGGATGAGGTGGTACAAAGTTTTGGCGGCAGATGGGTTAGGAATATACTTATGGGTAGATGGATCATCATGCAAATATTGATGAAGCATTATTTTCATTTTTTTATGAAGCATATGCTATGCTATGCTTTATAAGAAATGAAAATAATGCTTAATCTATATTTTATTATTATTTATTTAATATTATTTATTTGCATGTACATCTTTATTTTTTTTTACCAAAGTTGCTGTCATGTTGTCGTATTCGTTTTGAATGATTCCCGGTAGAGAAAACTGATGATTTAATTTCATTTACTTTCTGCGACGATTCCAGGGCACACACGTCCAGATGAGTTCATTTAAGTGTTTTCTTTGCAAGACAGCTAGCATTTCAGCTCGTCTGAAGTAGTTCGCCAAATATTTGCTTCCCATTTAGATTACTATACGCTTCGCTCAAATTTGAACAGCACACAAACATTGCGCAACGCGACACAGCACGCCCGGTAAAAAATACCTATCACCTCTTCCAGTCACGATCAACTTTTCGCTTCTTTTTTTTTGTTGTTGTGATGAACCAACACTCAACCTGCAGCCGACGTCCGTATTCGAGGAGCCAGCCGGCCCAAAGCGCTCGTTTCTCTTTTGTCGGAATTTGGTGTTGATAATGAGGCTCTCACGATTATTTTGCACATTTTTAATTGGGTCGGTCGTTGGGATGTACGTTTGGGGGCGAGCGAAACAACCAATTTTTTTTTCTTGTTGTGTTCCGTGTGCTCTGAATTGTAGAACACTCGGTGGTCAGTATAAAGTGACACATTACACAGTATGCGAAGAAGAGCGCGCAAAAAAAAAATGACGCACCCAAAGATGTATGAGCGTTTGTGTTGATGCTGTGTGCCTACCACGTGGTGTTCGACTACACGAGGGAAGCAATAAATTTTCACTTGTGTTTTCCATTGTTTGAAAAACTCATCCAATGTGAAACATGATCGCGATGAATGAATTGCTTATCGGGTTTCCCACCGGCCGTGTCATCGTCAATTAGCCGATAGCGACCCTAGGAGGTTGTGCATGCATTTGTTTCAGCAAAATAAAACGCTAGAGTGAGCGAAGTGGGAACACATGCAGCATATGTTTGTATGCTCGCCCATTTCAAGGGCAAAGGTAATTTGGTTTGGGTACCACCTGCGATCAACGAAAAAAGTCGTTGAATTTTCCATTCACTATTGCGCTGCGGGGAAGGGAAGTTACCGGAAGAGGACGGAAGTCCGTAAAACGGAAATTTCCGCTTCTAATACGCTGCAAGAGCAGGTCGTGCTAAGTTCGGTAGAAAGTGAAATGTATTCAGCACGCAGCGAACGTGATATGTTTAGGGCATAACATTTAGGGCCCATGGATGCTGATAAGACCGTAGCTATGAACCGATCGTACCACATGGAAAATTTCACTTTCCTATGCCTCCCATCTGAGCGGTACTTGGAATAACATGCCCGGAACCCGATGCCGCATAGTCGATACGGGATTTGGCTTTGATAAGATGGTACAGTACACGTTGTGTGTGTGTGTGTGTGTGTGTGTGTGTGTGTGTGGAAGGCATTGGAAAGGTTATCACGCTCGTCACTGAATGACGCTCGACGAGGTGTCATAATAATGCGATGAACAATTATTGCAATAGACAACGATGTTCGCGTTGTTTTGCGTGATTTTAGATTAGGAGCGTTTTAGATGGACTCCTTATTGAGGAGACAAGTTCCAGCATGCTCCGCTTTTCTCGTTTGCAGCGCCGGTAGGTTTGAAATTTATTCAACCCCGTTCGGACCCACGATCGTTAAACATGACAATATGGCGTCCGTCGACCTCACACTGCTGCCTGCGCTGCTTCTTCTGCGCTGGGGTCGCTCAAGAAAGAATCCCACCTTTGCCTGGTATGTCTTCTTT
>JXXA01017614.1:0-15393 GCA_000956255.1 Anopheles punctulatus
TTTTTTTTTGTTTTTTGCTTGTTATTCGTTCTATGTTTCTCTTTTCGTTGCGCTACTGAAGATTACGTGACCTTAACGAAAATGGGAACGTGTTTTTATGTGTACATCTTATTACTTTTTTGCCTGGGAAACTGTATCGTTTTTTTTTAGTTTTTTTTATTCTTCCTCTTTCACGATTTCTATATTTTAATGAGTTTACTTATGTGTAGTTTAACGTTTTGTGATATTTATTTTCTTGCTTTTGACGGCTAGACGTTTTGTGGTGTCAGTTACTTTTATTTTTTTATGTTTCATTTTTGTTATGTTTATACGCTTAGTAAAATTCTTGCTCATGTTTTTTTTACATTTTGACTTTGTTTTTAATGTTTATAAGCGACTCTCCTCGCAGTTCCAAGTGTCTGCAGTTCCATGTCTTTCATGCTGGTTGAGTAAGATTTCAACGAAACTCAAAATAAACAGTTAAACACCAGTAGTGAAGCGAGCTCTGAACATACGGCGCACACGCTAAATGCGATGGTCAACAAACCCCTGTGACGTTAGGCCTCTTGAGGCAACCTCTCGTAGAAATAGTGCCCGAGAGGCTTCTCTAAAAATATCGGCTCCCATCCACTCGTTAAATGGGCAACCCGAAAATAGGCGAAACCGCGGGTTACTAATTTGGATGTTTTTCGTTTTGTACCGATTGGAGACGACAGAAGAAAAAAAAATGTCTTACTCAAAACGCGCCCGTACGTAGGAGAATCAAACGTAAAACGAGCGTCCTCCGGACCCTGGGTGCCGGTGTTTGATGACACTGCCCTTTAGCGCCTAGTTTAATGTGTTGTTAAATAGCTACCGGCTACGGGCTTCGTGTGGAACGACGCCCTGGTGGTAATTGATTGGACAAATTGTTCAAAAATGTATTTTCGGGATGGGATATCTTTGCAAGGTGCGGAGTTTGCGGGTAGATAATGATTTGTTTAAACTAGCAGCAAAAAATTGTTCGACGGAAGATGTATAGAAATCGGTAACGATCGAATCATACCCTCAGTCGAGACGTTGCTTTCCTATAGGTGTTAATAGATTCCAGTGAAAACATCAACGAATAGTATGGGAAGATTGACGGCTTTTTGAAAACCATGTTTCAACGAAGCATCTAGCCTTCAATCTATCTCAATTACGTTGAGAGAAATATTTTAAAATCTCAATCGAAGTGGGGTTCTTACAACAAAGAGTCATTAGTGAATGCTTCTGGTCTGTTATTTGGACCGAGGAGTGGAACTAATTATATCACTCGCGTAAAGCCAACCGGCACTGGTGCGACTTTCGTGATTCGTGATACAGGCACGTCCATATCTCAATCGCCCTTTCCTCGAACTACAGCAGCACTGCGGTACGCTGAGATATGCAAACGAGCGAACGGACAGTGTCTCATTTCGTCAAATTATCATCCTCCGTGTCAGCTTTCCCGTTCCATTCTCCCGGAATAGCTGAGAGCATGTTAGGACGAACGGATCATACGGATCCGGCTGGTGTCTGGGGCCATCTCTGCGTTCGTAATTTAGCTCCACATCCGATCCGATCGTCAGGCGGAAATCTTTTACCCGTACCCGCGGACCCGCGGATAGAGGCTTAGCAGGGAAGCCAACCAGCCGCCATCAGTCCTTCCTTGATCCTTGCGCACCCAAACCCAAACGACACACTTGTCGACGTTCGTACACTCACTCGCACGGGAAAGATGAGTTGCTGGGGGATGTGGTGGATGGCAGGCCGTAAAACTCCTTGTGCGCCCTGCATTACGCCGAACCGACAGCAGCGCGTCAGAGGAAGAGATTTGTAAGGCCCGCTGCGTTCGCTCGCTGAGATAGATGACAGGGTGAGCCCTCGGTCCCCTCACCACGGCCATGAGGAACGAACGAAATCCATGTAAAACGTGTCCGGAATGTTTACTACCGTTAATAGTTTTTCGAAAACCGTTTTAGCGCCACCCTGCCACGGGGCTCTCGTCGTGCCGTGTCCCGTCGACCGATGATTATGACGATTCTCGAAGGGCACACGCGTTGCAATCCAAAAAGCCCGCCCCACGAACCCCTTGGCCCTATACCTCGCTTCGGTGAGGATGAAATGGAGAGGATACAATCCAAAATAACCCAAATATTGTCAGTGACGTCTCTCTGGAGCGTGGCATATTTTGGAGGATTTTAGAGAGACGCACGACTGGTGGTAGGATTCACTATGGCTCTTCCTTTCGGTTGGATCCACCACCGATTTTGACACTTAACCCTTGCGTGTAGTTTCTGTAATATTTTGTTGAAATATTTCCCCAACTCCGCAAGTTCTGGAATCAGCTTGAGGATTACTCAGTGGTAAATAAGATTTATTTTCCAGTACTGCGTACTGTTCCTGAGCTCGCTTCCATCAAAGGGATAGCAATGGCACAAACAATGAACAGAGCAAAACAAAAACATTGTACAGAAGAGCTAGCATCTCGCCAGCAAAACACTTGCCAGCTGCTTGACTTTGTACTTTAATAAACGCTTCAACTTTTCAATCCACCGAGGTGTTCGGATCTCTCTTTCTCCCTCTCTTTCTCTCTGTCCCGTATGCGGTTCTCGAGTGGTGTCGATTAAAAATGCACGTCATGGCATCACGAATTTTCCTCGCGTGCGCCGCGTTCACTTTCCTCCCTTTGGTGCTGGTGGAGCTCTGCTCGGTTAGGATTTGTGAAGCATCGGAGAAGGGCAACAAGATTTAACAAGCTTTCGTTTGCAGAAAACTTAATAATTTTCAAA
Source organism: Anopheles punctulatus (assembly GCA_000956255.1). Lineage (NCBI taxonomy): Eukaryota > Metazoa > Arthropoda > Insecta > Diptera > Culicidae > Anopheles > Anopheles punctulatus. The sequence goes on from JXXA01017614.1 coordinate 2,772, forward strand.
CTCACACACCAAACTCCATTCGCTCCAGCCCAGCCGTACGGGATGGCTTCGGTACTCGTAGCTCACGGCGCCGCATTGTTTTTTTCGGCGCTTTATTTATTTGCTTTGAATGGAGCGAGCAGAAGAGTGCGCGTGGTGCAATACAATAATATCGTTTTGACAGTTAATCTTCCCGAGAGGCAAATATTAAAAAGCAAAATTAACCGCCGAACGTCACTGCATATCGAACGATTCCTTATCTAAATGGTGTTTGGTGTGTTTGTGTGCGCGTATTTTTTTTTCTCTCTCTCTCTCTCTCTCTCTCTCTCTCTGGGCCATTATTCGGGCGTGCTTGGTTATTGGTTTATGATTATTGCTCCTTTCTTTTGCTCTCCCACGAACGCATACTTTTGTGTACGCTGGCTGACGGCCGCGTGCGAAACGGCAAAATGAACTGTCATTACTCATGCCGGTAAGTACTTCATTGCGTTCAGCGCGCGTACTTCAGACGTTTGAAGATCTTTTTTGGCACCACAGCAGTCGTCATTTCGAATTCTCCCTTTAATTGTGCTCCCATGATAAGCAGCTCTTACTGATTTCGCCTTGACTTCGATCGATTACACTTGAACCGTTTCATAACTGTCACTTGGAAGAGTTGTTGAAGGACCCTGTCATCAGTCCAGTGCTTCGCTCCTCGTTTCTAATGACTTCCATCTTCGTAATCTTTACTTACACCATCTTTCGTTTTTTAGCCGTGAGGCTTTGGTTTAATGAACACCTCGTCACGCAAACAATGCACCCTTCTTCACGTGTAAACTCTCAATTTCTATCGGCTGCAATTATAAGTAACAACTTTCTTTTCGCTCGTTTCCCTACACCAGGACGTTACGCTGCTGCAAGAAGTTTGCCGAATCTCACAGCCTGCTTGTTGCTGCCGCGCTTGCCGACCCACCGATGGATGGGGAATTTGTCAAATTTAATTGAGTGGTAAGTCAGAAGGACTCTCCGAGAGTTTTTTCCGAGTCAACGGGCATTAAATCTCTTTTCTGTTTTGAATGAGATAATCGCGTCTGTTTACCTGTTTTACGTTTGAAAGAGTTCGTTTTTTCGTCTCCTTTTCGCTTAAAATTTCCCCGTTTTTTGCTTGAAATACTTTCCTTCCGTCGTCCGCATGATGATTGGCTTGAGGTTCCGTAATTAAGTTAATTATTTTTTGGCCAAACAAAAAACTACCGGACGTGATGGAATTCCACTGATGTAAGATCGGCTCGCTGCACTCGCGTTACTCGACTCGTACTTTCTTCCTAAAATAAAAACAAAAAATCACCGGCAAAGCGTTGATGGCGCGTTTACGATTAAGAAGCAGCGACTACCATGAAAGGTTCGCTGCTTTCACCCGTTTAGAAGACCAACTCCGTTGCGAGACACGATGCACATTTCGCAACATTAATTAAAGCATTTTTAAAGCAAAGCATGAGCGCTCGGTAATGAAATCCTCCAGCGTGCGAATCCTGCGCGTGGAAACCATTTCCAACCGACGGGAGCGGGTTTTCATCGGATTATTGTCATTTGCAACACTCCCCTAGCCACGGCCAATGGTGCAGGGTTTATCTTTGAAGTCGATTGACCAGACAAATCCCATTTTCCATGTTCCTGCGTGGAGCGAGCACTGGACGTGGAGGTACGTCCCATTTGGCTGGAATCCATTCACTGGAGCCGCGGTCAGAGTCCTCGGAATGTGTAGCTGTGGGAGTTTGTTATGACTTAATTTTAATTAATTAAGATTTTTCATTCCTATTCTCTTGTCCGTTTTTGCTCGTGTTCGCGCGGCCGATAAGCATTCGGTGGATTGCTGGCGTAAAAAGTATCAGCGAGTCGGAGTATAAAAGGAAAACTGATAAGCGACGAATGGTAATGCATTCATTTCATTTCAGAATGAGGTTATTACTTTACGTACTTTTAATAGGTTACTAGGAATGAGTTCGACAGAGCTTTTGGAAAGCTCTTTATAAAAAAAGCTCTTTCCGTTGGTTCATGATACTGTTGTATGTTGTACTATCAGCTACGGGACACACTGGGACACTGCATTGCTTAGGTGTTGCTTTGTCTTAAAAGCAAATTCACCATATTCACCACATTCTGACTGAGTGTAATCAAATACACAACACACCAAGACGACTTTTAAAAAGTACAATACACCTACGGCTCGCAATGTGTTGTGAGTGTGTGTCCCATTGGGGATTTCGAAAGTTTTTCCTCGTCAGCGTCAAAAGCGCCGTACACGTACACCCGTAAATAATGGTAACATAAGTTCGGTCAACATTTTGGGTTTTAGTTTCGCTTGTGCCGCTGGTTGGAATTGGATTCGGTTGTGGAAGCTGACCAAGCAGCGCAAGGTGACATCGCCGCCGCCACAAACACACGTTTGCATACTATTGTGTGCTTTCGCTGCCATCTGGCTGTGGGACGCTGATGCTGAAGCCGTGTAATGTGTGAGGTTTTTGACTGGAAAGAAATATACACGCGCCGTATCAGCAAACCACGAGCGAACCGCACACATATTTATGTGCTTTTTCAGTCCGTCCAGCGTCTTGTGGAGGACTCGCAGCGGTGGGCGGCAGCAAAGTTTGGTTCACAACATTTAAACGATATTTTTCCCCGGGCGACACACTCGTGCAGGACCGGTTGCGGTTTCGCCTTTCCCTGGTCCTAGAATCTGCTGGGTTGATCATCGTGCAGCCGTTTGGCGGGAGATGTGAATGAAGAATATGGAAAACATATATATCCATTTGTTTTTTTTTTTTCTTCGGTTGATTCCTCTGCACCCTCACCCCTTGCGCGTCGAAGGGCTTTTTGGAGGGTGATCCTTGCGGGAAGTTCACCCCCCCCCCTACCACAGAGGAAGCTAAACGGGCAAAATCACGAGGGCAAAAGCAATAAAACCCGACGGCATCCCACTAATATATGAACGATGTTGTGATGGCGGATGACGACGGACGGAGGGGGTGAGGTGTGCTGTGAGAGGGCGCGCGAGCACACTCCAACCAACAGCTCGCGGAAAGGGCACGGTGCATGAGCAGCAGCATGTGGTTTTAATGTGATTTTTACACAAAAATATGATTTACTGGCACTTGTACAACTTTCTTTTACCGCTTTATGTACGCGACGGTTGGTTTTGCCGTCGTCGTCGTCGTCGTCGTTGTCGTAGTCGCCTTCGTCGGCAGCCCTTTTTGTTCCGTCGCTCGCTCCATTTACACTGACGTCTACTTTCTTCATTTGGCACGACTTCTCCCGTTGGCCTGCCTGCTTGCACGCTTTGTGCTTGTCTTAGCGATGAACTTCTTCATCCGGTACACCGGGGGTGAAATAATTCGCATTCCTTTCTTTTGCCAGCGCTACTGCTGCTCGTAGCGCACCGCTGGCATGATGATGGTGCATGATCTCTTCCATCTTCCGCACCGAACTTGAGCGTCTTGGTGCGACTAATGGTCAACCTTGAAGGATTCGTCCACACAGGCCCGCTTTTCGGTGGTAGTTGATGGCCTTTCCGTTCGTGGTTCGGGGCTCATAATTTACACATGGAACCACATTCGTGCCCGGTTCGGGTTTGGTACATTGTGGGGTCTCCTACGACTGCTCCTGTCTTGGTTCCACTCACTCTGCACGTCGGGGTCCTCGTCAAGGCTTAATTGTGGTGGACATGGAAAAATATTTCCTGTTCCGCTCCGTGCTCCGTGCCAGCGCTGGCTGGGGCGGCGGTTGATGTATTTAATGACCTTCGTTTGGGTGAAAGGATACCACATTCTTTTTTTTCGCTTGGGTTGGTGTACGGACAGGACAGGACGACACCAACAGGGTGATTTCGATGTCAATTGGTGGGTTATTGGAACATAAATCATATCCGAATCCGCCAGTTCCCGGCCCTCGGTAGCTGCACGGTTCGTTGTGGAGGTCATAAACAGTCATATTAAACATCTGAATGTTCGATTTGAAACGTACCACGACTGGATGGGTGCTTTTTTTTGTAAAGAAATAGTTTAACTCTTAATTTTTTAATATTTTGCTACGCGCGCAGGAGGAATGTATCTGGTATTTTCAGAAGCAATAGTTGGTATGTAAATTTTATCCCTCGTTGTCTATTTCATTCAAATTGACATCTGACATGTATTTGCTTCTAAGAAGACCCGTATTTTTGACATGTTTACAGTGAAGAAAAAAATGCTTTCAAAGCACTGAACCCTACTAAAGCAGGTACAACCTTCTACAGTACCGAAATTTTAATGTAAAACATGCGCTCTACACTACTCCAGGAGCATCTGCTCACCGAAAGCCTAATACCCGAATAACCCATCGCTGACAGGCTCCGGTGTGTGTGTGTGTCATTCGGTTGTAGCAACATGAAAATTCACTTTCATTTCTGAGCTCACCAACGCTTCAGCACATACCGGTGGGTTTAAGCATTCTTTTCCCCGTCCCGCACGACGTTAATTAGTTTCGTTTCGGAGCAGTGAAGCAGGTTTTAATAACTTGACGACTTCCGGAGTGTGATCCAGCTGTGGTAGGTTCCAGTTTTCGCCAATTGAAAAGTCCCCAGCTTTGTGTTCGTTTTTTTTTTTGTTGTCGTTGTGTGTGGCTTGCTGTAAGAACTAAAATACTTCTGAAGCACTGAAATGCCTTCATTACAAAGGGTTCCTGCTCGTACACAAACAGTTTGATTTTCGAACCAATAAAAACACGCACGAACCTCGGCATCTGGGCGGCCGGTAGCATGGGTTTTGCATTAGTTTTGCGTTGATTAAAACCGGCCGTGAATCCGACCGTTCGGATACGAAAATTGTTTTGCTTCATATTTTTTACATTAATTTGCCGACACAAGCTCTTGCTCCCGAGTGCCACCTCCCTCGCCTTCATTTATATGCAAAGTAGTTCACTTTGTACACAATCCCCTTTTGTGTGTGTGTGTGCGCCAATGCGCGCGCCTTTAGTGAAACTTTCCACAATCAATTGGTACTTGGTTCGTCCCGTAAACATTGAGGCGACTCGAAAAACTGTTTTATAAAAAGCTACCACATTGTGCTGTGCCATCGGTGACCACCCAAACCCCCGTCACCGAGGGTGTTTGGGAATCCTTTTGGTAGCCGGCATGGAAAAGGGCTAAAAACCTTGTAATGGGCACTAGGATCTTCTTCTTCATCTTCTTCTGAAGATTCGTTAGTGCTTCTCCGGCGCTGTTGCTGTTCGATAAAATTCGATCCTCCTATTTAGTTATGAACCGGGAGCATCGTCGGAATCGACGCCCCAGGGGACGAAGCCGGGGAGATTATCAGGACTCCCAATATCTTCGTCCCCGTACCGTCAGGTCTCCCGTAGGCCTGTCATCGCCCACCCATTTGGAGCATGTTTGGACGAGATCACCTCCTTCTGATATGTGGCAATGAGTTGGTATGAAATTTCGGGGGCGGTGGTAGCTGGGAAATTGCGTTGGGCATTAACAGCAGCCAACTCCGGGCTCGGGTGAAAATCTCCCGAGCATTGCCCGGGGCAGGAGCGACAGAAGCGACACAGCGATGTGCTGCTTTCGGGGATTTTCGGGCTTCATTTCATTTGTAGTCATTCAATTTACTCCTTGTGTTGTCCTCTGTGGTTTTGGTGGAGGCGAGGGCCGGCGTGGAGGCCTGTGTTATTACCGGTGTCAGAAACCCACAAGACATTCGGTGGCGGCAGCAGCAGCTGGGTAATCTCGTCCACCGGTTAAGAAACTCATCAGCAATCACCACCCTCGTTGATCCCGTACCATGTCCGATGCTTCTTTACATAAACACACGCAAAAAGGGTAGTTGCTGTGCCATGCAAACGTCGAAAAAATAAACCCTATTGGGTCATCCGCAGCTGATCAGCAGTACAGTAGTACGAGACCGGTGGGATTGAGGTTTTAGTAAATGCAAAAGAGTTTTAGTCCGATTTTAATCCCTCTCTGTTCTGTAGCGATCGAACTCCGAAAGCAGTAGCTTGTCCCATCTTCCAAATGGTTGGTCAAAAACGTATTCTAATCGGATGACTTTTTTTTCCTATTCGTTGTTCATCTAACAGGCATCTAGCAGGCTAATTTCCCCAACTCCGTTTCCTTGGGAAGGTAACATAAATTTCCTCTTTTGCCATCAGCCACGTAGGCGGAGCGGCGTAAGTTGCGCAACATAAGGGAAGGATCGAAATAATACGCACGCAAGTTTGCTGGGCAGATTTAAATGCGAGAACCAGTGAAAACGAACGATTATGTACAATACCCGTTGGGTGCATCGAGAAGTATTTCTGTATTTTAAGAACGTAACACATTTGGTTGTATAAAAATGGACAAAAACTCACAGTCAACCTTGCTTATTCTAGAGCAGTGTTCCATAGCCACCCACCAAGAGTTCATTTGGTTGTTTGTACGCTATAATATTACGATAAACTACATCCAAGCAATCCATTCCATTGAACGCTGTTTAGATGTAAACGCCTAAAATATGCCTCCGAGCCTGAAGCCAATTCACGGACACCCTCGCTATTGAGCTAAAAACGAAAGTCCAGCGTTGTCCATTGGTTGCAGACTTGACGTCCAAATCCAAGAGCCTACTTATTTGCCGGATCGCTTAATTGGATAATCTGAATCTTTATAAATAATTGAATATTCCGATTTCACTCGCTTTTTTTAGGAAGGGTGTGTCTAGGGCAACGATAACGCTTGGATCCCATCCCATGCCACTCGCCCTCCCCTAGATGGAACGGAGGGAGTACACTGTGTATACTAAAACACAGCCCAAGCAAAAGGTGGAGGAGGGCACGATAATGAGATTGTATTTTTGCGTGCGCTCGGGAAATAGTTTTTCCCTACTCTAGAAGGCACACCAGTCAGCCAGGCTTTTCGTTTGGTTTCGCATAGCCAATTTTCGGTTCGTGTTTTTTTTTCAAACTGCCTCCAGCGCTCCAGAAGGTCCAGAAGGTCGTTGCGTTGCGTGACGAAGCTCAACGGGCATTAGATATTGTTACATTTGGAAAAACGGCTACTACTCCGTTCTACTACTCCGGCGGTGCCTTGCCTTTGTGACGTTTCAGCACAAAGAGCTTCAAACCATTCTAATGGGCTTATGGTGGCAACAAGAAAATCACGCGCTACACAACCTGATCATGACTGGTTTCGATTGTTTTTGAAGGTTAATTTTACTTAGCCTTGTTTCGGCGAGTGGGTTTCTGGAAGCGGTGTTCCTTTCCATGTACAACGCGCGAGTCTATGCTAAACATGATGGTTGGAACAATTTAACAAGTTTGACTTCTGTACAAAAGAATCGTAAATTAAATACTACTGCTGATCGAAGCGTTCCCGATCAGTCACACGCCGACGGATGTTGCATGGTTGTATGAAAGTTAGGTTAAAAGGAATCACTCACCGGCTGGCTCTGGCGCCCTGGTCATGGATTATCCCGTTCGTTGTCTCTCCTCCGCGGTTGGCGGTGGAATATTTTCTATATTAAAGGTAACATTTGCGTTTTATTGCAGTTTTCGGTTCGCCTTTTTTTCGTATGCTCTGTCCCGGGTATCGGCTGTCTCCTTTCCTCAACGATGAAGCATTTTCCACGTAGGGGTGATTCCTACTTTTCATTCCGTACATAGAGGATGGCCTCGACTCTTGGCAGCTCTTTTGGCATCCCTTCTTTTGAATCGCTCGTATCCTTCGTAACCATCGTCTTACGCTGTCCGACGGAAAAGGGATCTGCAGGATCCGTGTTTCTTTTCCCCTCGTCATCGTCTGCAGATCCGTGCGAGAAGTTCTTTCATCGAATGTTGCGCGGGCTTGCCTGGTGGACTTCGCGCGCGGATAGTGAAGCATCATCACATCCTTTCACCGAAAGGGCAGTGACGGCGTTATGATTTCGCTTTTTCGTGTGTATTGTTATTTGTGGTTTTGTTACGGGTGAGATAGCGATTTTTTGCCATAGATTTGTCTGTGGGTTTCTCCTTTTCAAACACAAAGCGGAGTGGGAAATGCATGCCGTTGAGCACAAAGAGTGGGAAGGGAAATGGCAGAAATACAGAAATGCATTCGTTTTTAATGACACTATGGAAGCGTGCGGCTGAAGTAGTGAGTAGTCAATAAATAAATATTCAACGCAACGTTGACGTGAATTATAAGAATTCGCAAAAGAAAGCTGTAGGCAACGTTTCAGTGCGAGTTGATAAGAAATTTTTGCAAAATCGTCGGAAACTATCACTACCACCATCGCTTCTTGCAAACGAGAGCATACAAGACAGCAAGCGGCGTTGGTTTGACGCGGTTTAGTTCTCGGGAGCATTCTCGCTCCTAGCGCTGGCATGTATTATGTATGAGCGCAGAACACACATGCAGACACAAGTGTGGTAAAGCTGTGTTCGAGCAACAGCAACAAAAAAAAAATACGATCGCTGTGTGAGGGGTGTAGAAAATTCGAATGGAAATTTAGGATGTTTGCGAAGAAACTCGCATTTGCTCATTTCTATGCAGCCATGGGAGTCGTTTCAGCTGTGGCTCCGGTCGCTTGCCGGGCGCAGTGGGGAAAGAGCATTGCGATCACACATGGTTTCCTCATACACCCCCCCGAGTACGTCCCCCCCATCAGTTGGTTCCGTTCCGATGTCCCGTTCGGCTGCCTCATCGTGTCTGACTGAATCTGGAACGAAATTTTGAAATCGAACATTCTCCAGAAGATAATTTTAATTTCTTATAATTTAACTTAAAACCATTCCTTAAAACCGGTAATATTCTTTGTTTCCATAAAGCTTATTTGTCTTTATAAGTAGATTACTATTTTACTGCCTCATAGACAAGCCTTTTTTTCCTTTCAAATGATCAAATTTATACATAAATCTTGTCCAATCTCGCTGTATCATGCATCCGGCACAATAAGCTATATTTAAAATCGTTCATAATCACTCACATAAACTGGTCTTTTTTTTATTGGTGGGAATTCCCGCAATTATCATCTATCATGTGCTGGTCACCGTTGCCTTCACTCTAGTCAGTCGACAGGCAGTAGTCACGGTCTCTACCACTAGGGACTGGAGGTAGAGATCACGGTCGTTATCTTTACAGTGTGTTGTATATTTTTGCCAGGATTTGCGTGTCTCTGACGCTGTCGAAGGTGTGAATCGGTTAAGTTTTATTGACGTGCTACCGTTTATTGGGCTGCTGTTTATGCCGAGTGTCACTGGATGTAGATGTTTTATGTTTTTAGTTTTGTTTTGTGGGAAACGATTGTTTCCAACTAATGACGTATTTCTTGGCATGTGCCAACGAACGAAAGATAATGCTCGTTATCTTACCCTTGCCAAAGAAGTGTTTTTCTTTGAAGAATTGATCGAGATTACACTTTAATGCCACACTATTATGATAGAGTTTGCAAACAAACTCTTCCGTTTAGAGCAATTTATCGCATCATGCCTTCCAAAAACGTACTACGCTCGCACTCAATGAGCTGTTGCTTTACGTTACGCATGCTTTTTATTGGTGAAGCTGCCTTCTTAGACCCTCACAGATACCCATCCGCGATAGCGTTGACCTGCGTGCCCCGCGCCCGCAAGACGCGTGATATACTTAGCGCGATAAAATATTCAAATACACTTCGCGCGTGAGTTTGGCGAGTTTAATTGAGTCTAATTGCGGCGGTGGCGGTGCAGCACAAAGCACTCGGCTCTCAGCCCAGTGCGCTCACCGACCGGTGGTTGTTGACGGAGGGATTATGTGGGGCAACTTCTGTGGCAATATACACACTCAGCGGCCCGACTCAAAGTGACCGTTTATTTAGGAAGCGATTACTCGTCGCAGTCGCTCGCAACGCTGGCGGGCGTTGTTGTTGTTCCCGCGCAAACCCCCGGGCGCACATTTTGGGAAGCACAATCTCGTGCAGTTTAAACTGGCACTGCAGCAGCGCAAACGATCGCGGACCTTTCGTCTTCAAAACCGGGAAGCCGCGAGATAACCGACGGGGACGCAAACTTCAAACGAGCATGCCGCGCTTCGAAGAACTGGAGATTGCAAAGCAGGACCAGCAGCAGCAGCAGCAGTAGCGGGCATGTTTTATTGTACTTAAATCGCGTCGTGCGACACATATACTCTCTCTCTCTCTCTCTGTGGGGCGTAAAAGATTATTTAGTGATGGGTGGTGATTCCAAGCTAAACGGGACCAACCCTTGGTGGATGCAATCACAAAGTTCTTATCAAAATAATGCAAAAAAAAAGCGAAGGAAATTCGAACGGCTCGCAGTGGACCTTTTAATGGCTGCTCGCGAGACATTTATGGGCGAATCGAATGTCCTTTTAATTGGTGCGATGTTGTGCTACAGACGGAAATTTACCCTCCATTAAAGGGAAGATCAGGGAGGTTAAAGAATTGTCGATGCCGTTTGGTTCATCAGTGAGGTGTAGATTAATTTGTTTTGATTTTAAAGCTCGTTCTTTTAACGGGCATACGCACATCAACTGTCTCAAAGGCGTCATGCCAATTATGATTTACGTATGGGATACGTTTCTAGCAAATAAAATATATAATTCGAATAGCATGTATGTATGCTATGAAGTGCTTAAAATACAAGTATAAAAATGAAAGCCAAAATTATGCAAAACAATGTAAATATCAACATCCCAACTACCGTCAAGGCGCGCCATGGCGTATATTTTATCGTATAGCAAATATTAAAACCTAACGCATCCCGACCTGATGACCGTTGATCCATCTTAGTGGTAGGCTAAACGCGGGAGGGTTTGTTGGTTGGGTGCCGTCGCTCAAGCCGAAATTCATTTAAGGCAACACACCATGCCTCGCTAAATGCTTTCACTTCCAATAAATACCACATGTGCCCGTCTGTCTCGTACTTTTCCTTCCATCCTGCTTTTTTGTTTATTTAAACACACACATATGTCGTCCTGGTGCGCCTTTGCAGTGGGGCCGATAAATTTCGCCCGAGACCGACAACGGAACGATGCAAGTTTGGGCAGCCTCCCATGTGTGTGTGAGTGCGTCTGCTTGCGAGGAGTTACACAAAAGTTTTAGTGCTAAAATTTGCGAATAAATTACTCGCGCTCCTCGCAGCTTGTTTCGCTTCGGACGCAAACGCAAACACGCCACGTGCTTGTTCATTGCGCCTGTTCGACGCGAGAATTAGCTGGTTGATGGGTCGTTTCTGCATTATGGAAAGTATCGCCCCCGCTCGCAAGACATCGTCACGACGATGAGTTGGCAAGTTTCGGTGACGAAGCTTGCACCGCATTTGGGCACTTTCACGGTAGCTTAGGGAAATTGTTTTAAGAAATTAAAACACCTTCTAAGTCTTTGTGCACGGTGCTGCAACAACGAGAGGACGCGTGCATGGGTAGATCTGCTGCGGTGTTTTTAATCTGCTCTGTGTGTGTGTGTAATCTTCACAATAAGTAATAAACAAGCTTTTTTGCCCGATATTAGCTTCATTTTCATAAACAGCGCATATTGTGGGGGTGATAATTCTTAGGCAGAATATGGTTTTACATATAGCATTAGCTATAATTGCAAAACACACACAAGGAACAGCAAAACCAACCATACGTTCTCGATTGCAGATGTCGGCAGAATCTTTTATTTGACCCTCACTATAAAAGAACAAAGTCGGAAATCATTAAATTTCCGTACTCTCATGTCCGTTTCGTAGCAGATGGTGTTAAATTATGGCGGGTTCTGGTTCCTTCTGGGCCACTTTTGGAACCTTGTAGTATTTGGAATACTTAAAAACAAAACAAACAAAAACATCTCTCTCCGCTGGCCCGCACACTTTGCACCATACGACTGACAAGACAAATGTTTACGCACCACAACTAGCGATGGAGGAAAAATAATAACTACCTGATAAGAAGACCCTTATTGCTTGCGGAAAAATTGATTATAACCACCTCGTCCAAAATGTGTTCCCCCCCTTGCGCTTTTGCCAGTGCTGGTTCGTTTGATAATCCGAAAGAACCCGGTGGCTGATAGCGAAATCCGGATCGTTCCCAATGGTGACGTTTCGCTGCGGTGTGTGGAGGTCAGCCACCCAAACAACGGTTCAGACGATAAGAAACGGACGTGTTTGCTTGACGGTCAGTCAGTGGAAGTTGAAATGGTTAAGCAGGCCGTGAAATAAGCGACAAATAGCTCACTGAAAGCTTCATTGTCTGTGCTCGTCCGGGACCACCCGGTGGTCGTGGACGAATCGTACGTAATCAACACCGACACCATCGCCGACAACAAGTTGGCACGTGGACTTCGGTGTAGCAGAAATCGCCAGACGTGAGTCCTCCCTCCCTCGGGGTTTAGACGCGCCAGGCACGCGAACACGGCAGTAAATTGAGTGTCATTAAATTAACTATGCACCATTCTCACTATCAACATATACCTCCCGCTTCCCCTCGGCCCCAGCACTTCAATTTCAACACAGAGCTATCGAAGATATCCATTAGGGTCGGAAGAACTTGGCCACCGAAACTTCAACCACGCTCGCTCTCGCGTTTGACTGGTCGTAAATAAAACACGAAAGCTCACAAAGGCGCTGCGGGAGATAATTTGTAGCGGTCGAGCATTGATTTAATAGATACAATTATCGAGTGAAGGTGGGTGCCGCCTCG
>JXXA01017615.1:0-10704 GCA_000956255.1 Anopheles punctulatus
GCCCGTACGTAAGCCTTCACCGTTTCGTTCAGCTTGTTCTGGCGTTCCCGAGCGAGGGCGAGCAGATTGTCGTACTGGCTGTTGATCTGCGTCTGCCGCTTGGCGATCGAGTGCCCATCGATGAGGTTCTGCTGGCTGGCGCTAAGTCCCGGATCGATCTTCTTGATGTAGGCCGCCGGCACGAAGCCTTGGCGATCGTTCACCTCCACCTTCCACCAGTCCTTGTTGTTCGAGTTCAGCAGCGTCAGCACGTCGTTCTTCTTCATCGACACTTCGCGCGGCGACTTCTCGGTGTAGTCGTACAGTGCCATAACGCACTCCTTGCCGGTAATGTCCACCACGGGAGTCTCCTGCTGGCGGCAGTTCTTCGCCTGCTCCTGCAGCGCCTGGATCGTGTTGCCGAACGCTTCCAAATCCGATACGAGCGCCTCGTGCTTCTTAAGCAGCGCCTCGGACGAATCCTCGTCCTTGCCGTAGTCCTGGTTCGAAACGATCGGCTCCTTCTCCCGCATCCACGATTCGGCCTCGTTCGCGTCGGCAAAGTACTGGTGGGCCTGCAGCGAATCCTCCAGATCCTGCTTGCGCTGATTCGACTTCTCCTTCAGCGAGCTCCACTGATCCTTGAGAGCATCCAACCGCAGCTTAATCTCCTCGCTCGCCGTCGGCTGCTCGGTCAGCATTTGCTCACCGTTCGAGATGACACCGGCGCAGCGGCTCTCGTGGTTGTTAATCTCCGCCAGCACCGCCTGATGCTTCTTGATCAGATTCTGCACACCGATCAGATCCCGGCCGCGGTTCGTTGACGCCGCCACCGGTTCCTTTTCGCGAATCCACGCTGCCTCATCCTCCAGATCGCGGAACAGCTGCTGGACCTGCAGTGAATCGAGCAGGCGCTGCTTCCGCACCGCCATCGGCTCCCGGCGAGTGCCGCGTAGCGCTTCGACAGTGCCGCCTCCTTGGCGCGGATGTTGTCCGCATCGAAGTGTCCACTCTCGACGAACTTGTTCGCCGCCACCTTAATGCCCTCGATGCGATCCTGGTGCGCCATCACGTCCGCCTCCAGCAGCGCCTGCTTCTTCTGCAGATTCTGCACGCTCGTCAGATCCTTACCGCAGTCCTCCGACAGCAGCTGACCCTCGACCTCACTCAGCCACAGCTCGATATCCTCGACGGTACGGTTGAACTGCTGCTGCTGTGACGCTTCCTGCAGCTTGCAGCCCTTCTTGTCCGACGCGCGTACTAGCGACTCCCAGAGCGTTACGATCTCCTGCATCCGCGCGTTCACCTTATCCGCCGCGTAATGCTCACGCTCCGACAGCGCCTGGCCCGTCGCCGTAATGTCCTCGATGCGGCTCTTGTTCGCCGTCAGCTCGTGCTCGAAGTTGGTGTGCTTCTGCACCTTCCCGTTCAGGTTGGTCGGATCGAGATAGCTATCGTCGGTCGCGAACTTTAGCTTCTCGCTGATCCATCCCTTCGTCTCGTCGCAGTCGCGCTCGAACTGCTGCAGCCCGTTCGAATCCTCCAGCAGCTGCTGCCGGATGGACGATTTCTCCTGCAGCGCGGAACGTCGCGCCAGAAGCATCGCACGCCGCTGCGCCACATCATCGGCCGCGTAGTGCTGACCGTCGATCAGCTTCGTCGCGAACACATCGAGCGCCTTGATCTTCTCCTCCTGCGCGGCCAAACTCTTCTCGAAGTCCTCGTGCTTCTTGATTAGCGCCTCGACCGAGTCGAGCGAATCGCCCAGATCCTCGTTCGCCAGGAACGCTTCCTGCTTCGCCATCCACGTGTCGGCCTGCTCCGTGTCGCGGTAGAACAGCTGCAGATCCATGCACTGCTCGTACAGGATGCGGCGGTCCTCCCACAGCACCAGCAGCGAGCTCTTGTCGTTCTCGAGCGCGGCCAGCTTCTCCTGCACCTCCGCCGCGGCATAGTGCTCACGCTCCAGCAGCTGCCGGCCAGCTTCCGTCGTCAGCTTGAAGCTGTCGACGCGCGCATCGATCTCACCCTTGTGCTCCTGGTGGCGTTCGAGCAGCGCTTCCGCACCGGCAACATCCTTCGCCAGCTCATCCGCCGAGATGATCGCCTTCATACCGTTGATCCACGACACCAAATCGCGGAAATCGGCCAGGAAGCGGTGCAGGAAGTACGACTCGTCCAGCTTCTGCTTGCGCTCCTTCGCCTTCGCCGTCAGCGACTGCCAGTACGCGGCGATCTCAGCCTGCTTCTCCCGGATCTGCTCGCTGTGGTCGGCATGGATGCTGCACAGCCGACCGGCCTCCGTACCGAGCGCCGCCACCTTATCCTCCAGCGCGGCCAGATCACGCTCCACACCCTCGTGCTTACGCTGCAGCGCTTGTACGCTGGCCAGATCGCGCCCGTAATCGTCCGACGACAGCACGACATCCTTCTCAGCGATCCACGCAACCGTCTCATCCGCATCGCGGTTGAAACGCTGGATTTCGTGCGCCCCGAACAGCTTCTCCTGGCGCAATATGGCCAGCTGCTTCAAGCGCTGCCACGCTTCGTTCAGCTCCTCCTTGCGGCGCGTGATCGTCTCCCGCTCCGGGTGCCCACCGAACAGCAGCTTGTCCGCTAGCTCGTTTACCTCCGTCACGCGGTACTCCTGCGACGCCATGTCCTTCTGAAACTCGTCGAACTTGCGCTGCAGCACCTCCACGTGCTCCAGATCCTGCCCAAACTCATCCGCCGTCACGAAGGCTTCCTTGTCCTTGATCCAGAACATTACCTCCTCGCAGTGGCGCAGGAACTGCACCAGCACGAGCGCCTGCTGCAGCTTCATGCCCTTCTCGGCCAACCGCGACAGCAGCAGCTCCCACAGGCGCTGCAATTCCTCCAGCCGCCGCTGGATCGTCTCGGACGCAAAGTGGCCCTGGTTGATCATCTCCTGACCGGTGTTGTCCAGCACCACGATCGCATTGCTGTGCGCGGACACCTCCGCCTCGAACGCCTGGTGCTTCTGGATCTTCGCCTGCAGGTTGGTCGGATCGCGGTAGCTTTCCTCGCTCGCCGCCTGCAGCTTCTCGTTGATCCAGCTTTCCAACTCGTCGGAGTCACGCTTGAAGTACTGGAAGCGGCGCGAATCTTCCAACTTTTCGCGCTTCTGACGCGTTTCGAGCTTAAACTCGCTGTACCGATTCAGCACCTGATCTCGGCGCTCCTGAATGTCTTCGGCGCTCTCCAGAATGCGCACTTCCTTCGGCGTGAACTGCTCCATTCTCCCGTCGTACTCTATTCAATGTCTTACACAATACAAAAGCCTAGAAAATGGATGAGAAAATCGTAATTAATGAATCTTTCCCATTCGGCCCGTTGTGACTAAACTGACTAGTATCCCTACAAGCTCACTGTGTTTGCCAAATCATGACCTAAATCGGCTGCTATGAGTTTGCTTTTAGTTTCTATGCAATGCAATTTGCACTACACATTGGCCAAATCAATCTTCAAGAATTTTTTTCCCATTCATATTGTTCGATGCATCTAGGAAGAATGTTATCACTTACCTCTTAACGTAATATACTCTTACTGATAGTTGAATTCAATCGATGTCGCAATACTATTCCGCCTCTTTTTCGCTCGCGCTACGATAATGACAATGATTCCTTTAGATTTCGATCTCTCACTTGCTCCGTGTGACGGCGATTTCCTGTGAATTTACGTAATCAGATAAATGACACAAATATGTAGCATAGAATAAACAGTAACTGATAAGCAAAAAATTCCAAACAATACGCCGAACGCCATGAAGTTGTGCACTGCTCGTTTGTTGAAAATTTCGCGGTAGTTTTTTATGTTTAATGAAACAATACTCTATACATGTGTCATTAAATCTATATCAAACTTTATTTGACAGTTATGTATATAATATCTTCTTCAATAATAATTGAATTTTCTCTCTCTCTCTCTCTCTCTCTCTCACACACACACACACACACTCACCATTTTATCTCATCTCTGATATTTCTGACCTACGTCCACTACATGTCGCACCACGCATTCTAACGTTCTCTAGGGTTTTTTTGTTTGCATCATCAACACACACATACACTCTTTCTCTCACTCCGTTGCGTTCCACAGCTACATATAGTTTTTGCTATTGGTACCACTATAGTGTTTGCCTGTAAAATTAACGAGATCCTTTTCTCTATCATGGGCCCTACTCACCACTAGCTCCTCACTCGATATTCATTTCGACCGTAATTAGTTAGTATAACAACGTGTTGCTCATCCCATGATCCCTGCAAACATTCTTGTGTTCTTCCCGTGCAAGCCATGTTTTTGGGGTAAAAGAAAATAACTTGAAGGTTACTTTCGCGCACGGTGAAAGTGTTTGGTTTCCTCGTAAAACAACTAGGTAAGCCGATTAGTTTCCCTATCGCCTAAACTACTTGTTTGCATTGTACAGCACTGGTCAGCAAATGTATATTTTCTTGTTTTCTTTTGTTCCGTAGTTAGCACTAACTAAATATTATTTATTCCGAGTTTTGTATTCATTTCTATTCTCTACTTTGCATACATTTGCTGTAGCATTTGTTTCGTGTTGCACTCACACACACTCACAATCATTCCAGTATATGATAAACATTTTTATTTTTATTGGAAGAATACTGTGCCACCCCTTGCGCTAGAAAGCAACCCTCTGTCTCTATTACACTCACACAAACGAATGCGCAGCCATGGGGTCAAACGGTTAACGAGCCTGTTTGTCAACGACGACAGTGTTTTGTTTGGGAGTGTGTATGTGTGTATGTGTGTGTCTGTGTATCGGTGGTGGTGGCTATAGGAGCGCACGGTGACGTTGCGTAGAGCGTAAGAGTAGTTTAGAAATACCGATCATCATAGACAAAAAATGCTTCATAAAACCGAAACATTGTTGACACGATAAGTCTAAGGGTGAGCTGATCCCAACGTGTACATCTACAACAACCGATCCAGCGACACGAACAGTATTCGATGATTCTGGGGATTTGACCGGGCAGCGCATATCCATTGCCCCTTCATTTGCGTTCACATGTATATAGGGAAGTGTGGGGGAATTCAACAGTCCCATAGTAAAACATCGCAATTGTACGTACGAATACATCACGTGCACACCATGCATAAACACAAATACATCGATCCGAATCATCAGGGGCTACCTTCGTGAGTCGAAAATGGGGAGCCACACCCGTTTCGGTATGACGCCAATTGTGGATGGATTTTGCAACCATTGCAAGATTTATTTTTGTCGTCTTATCATGCTTAGCTCAGGGTTTAAAGAATCGATTCTATAGCTTGCATGTTTTTTTTTTGTTTTGTTTTTCATCTATTTTAATTATGAAACACGATTTACTGCGTACATAGAACAGCACACGCTTGACATACTCGTTACATAACATCATTTTGTCCTTGAAGCAAGACGATTCCAGTAACGAACGTTTCGCACAAGTCACCACCCCTCACTCAAGCTTCGCGCTTTGCAAGTAAATTGGACATTCTGTTGCTATGTTTATCATTGATCGGTTCGTCTGAGCTCTGGACAGTATCGCTTTTGAAATCGTTTCGATATGCTCACGAATTGTTATGCGACTTTCATAACATAATTTACATAAATTACCAAAATTAAAGAAAAAAAAATTGCGACACATAAGAAACACATGCAATTATTATTGCTTACTAACGAATACCATCGAACAATATATGCTTTTGTTTCGACCAAAGTGACTACACATAGAATTGACTCATATAAAGTCATCCCTTGTAATTTGTAATTTACCAACCAAACACACTATTGTTAGAAAATCGAAAGCAAAAACTATAACATTATGTTTATTTTTGGCTGTGACAACATTTGAAAGTTTGCATACCAATGCATGTTCTCCCATTTACTGTAACAAACAATTACTATAGCACAAATGGGTAGTAGCAAACGGAGAGGAGCATTCGCAAAGTAGCACAGCATATTACAATTCAATAAATCGCTAATAAATCATTCCGAGCGCGATGCAGCGCGCATACTTTTGAGTGCATTTTGTGATAATTACTTAGAAACTAAGCAGTTGGTGCCCCAAAACACGTTATTAACAGATTGTGAGCGATATGTTCGAATAATAGTAATATAAAAAGGGCTAAAATCGAGACAACCTATCGTGCAAATTCGATAAAAAAGACCTATAGTTCTGCACGGTACGATGATAGTATTTTCTTAACACACATCCCCTGCACACCCATGCTTTTACCATTGCACCATTTTTGTAACGCTAATCCCCGTCTTGCCGTACTGCAGCGGGGTCTCAATTGCATCAGCACAACACTGTTAGATTTAGGTGGAACTTTTGCGTTCCGGGCAGCGCGTCTGCATGATGCGTAGTGGTGGTTTGCGCGCGTTCGTTCCACCACTGCCGATCGGTGAGTTCTCCTTGTCCGGATCGTCCTCCTCGAAGCTACTGCCCATGCTGGGCGATCGGGCGTCATCGTCTGCATCGGTTGTCCCTGCTGCAGCAGCGCCGCCGCAGCTGCTTCGAGCTGTTCGGCGGCCGTATGTAGAATGATGCCCGGGTGATGTTCCGATTGGGCGTGTATTTCGTGACTTTCGCCCGGCGTTAAGCTCGCGAGCGCAGCGAGTAGGTCATGGTTAACCAGCGGTTCACCTTCTTCCGCCGGTTCCCAGCCGGCCGGGGGCGATGCGGGCGGCGAGATTAGAAACTGCTTGACCGGGGCCGGTGGTTTTAGATTCGTGTTCGAAACGGGGGTGACCGGTTGAGCGAGATAACAGTTGATAACGGAATTACCAAACGTGTACTGATGCAGACGGATGCGTGCATTTGCCGCGGCCAGCGCCGTATCGTAGTTGACGCGCAATCGGCGGAAACTTTTCAGCCACTGAAACGTGGTGTTCGTGGAAAACTGCCGGAACAGGTCCTCCATGCTAGCCTTCAGCGATTCGTCGGCGAACACCTCCGAGTGGATGTTGGTGACGATGATAGACGTGGGCAGATCGTCCAGCAGATCGTCATCGGCAACCGGATTCGACTCGCTGTCGGAATCGTACGCACTCGGCAGTGCCGGATGTTCGTTCGGGAGACCATCGGACGGATTGATGAAAAGATTCTCGTCGTCCGTCGGTGTGTCGGGATGCCGCCGGGCACCACTGGTCGTAGTGCTGGACGTATTCGTTGCCTGCGCCATTTGCTCGTCTCGAGGGTCTTTGTAGTGGCGCTGGAGAGTGACAATGGACAATGGTGGCGTGTCTCTGGGACGGGGAATCCGGGTTCACCAGATCTACCTAATGAGCATGCAACTCCTTCCCAACTGGAGTGCCGGAATGGTTCTGGGATAGGCCGGGAGGTCTAAAGGTATGAGTATTGGTGTGTTTCTGTCTGCTTGGTTCTGTTATGTGTGCAGTGAGGATTTAACGTGTCATCCACTCTACGCTCTCCGCCGCCTCATCCACTCCCGCAGTCACTTCTGTTCTTCTTTCGTTTCGACCTGGCTCTGGAAAAGCCGCAGCACCTTTTGCTGTCGCAGTATCACGTCGCATGTTCATTGTACCGGTTACGCATTTTAGTTAGTTAGTGAGTAAGTGAGTGAGAATTTAATTTCACATCCGTTACAATCCACGTGACCATACACAGGCACACACAGGGCCCATATACGAAAGAAGAACATAAAAGTTGGCCCATATTTTTGGTCATTTTCACCAACCAAGAAGTGGCAGACAGAGAGACAGAGAGATTTAGAGAGTGAGAGCGAGTGACAGAGGTGGAGAAAGAGAAGAGAAGAACAGATAGAAAACAGAGAGTGAGAGAGAGAGATACAGAGAAAGAGAAAAAGGTCGTCAGATATTGCAGATAACAACATTGCAGGCACATTTTAGGCTGATTGTCACTTTTATAGAAGTTATTCGTGAAATAATTCTAAACAATTTCATTTCAGTATTACACTAAAGTATGGCAATACAACACCGACGGATCAATTCTCATCTTCCTTACCAATCTACTAATACACAGGTGAAAAATGCAGGTGTATAAGTGAGAGAGTAAAGAGAGAGATTTCTATAAGAAGGGCGACTGAAGTCGAACGTATACTTCTGTCGAACGAATATTTCTGTGCAGAGGTGACTATGTTGAAATGAAATTCACTTTCCCATGCTCTAGAATCGATTACATTAAGCAACCAATAAACGGAAAATGAGAAAAAAGTGCGTTTCCGGCAATACTAAGTAAAGCTGGAATTCGTGAATAAATAAGATTTAACTGCTTGTAACATATTATGCACAACACCAGCAAATTACTAGTCTTTTACAAACGCTTTATTTGAAAGCGCCATCTCCCGGTCTACTCTTGATATGGAGCAACTAGAAATTGGAGAAAAGATAACTATACTTTTGCACAGTACTATCCGAAAACAAACTAATTTAAAACGGATCCACACAAGTAGTATGAATAACGTGCCCAATGCGAGATGAAGTTGCAGAAAAGTCTACAATACAACACGGTATCACATCCCACGTAGCAACCTGATATATGAGCGTACACAGCAACAAAATCTAAGTAACCGTGGAATTTGCGGTTCGCTGTTTCCGCCCTTTCCTTGCACGTATTATATGGCTTGTATGTGCGTTTGTTCGCAGCCTGCACACACGCACGCACGAACGCACAAATATGTTTATTTTGTTGTTGTTTATGCTATCATTTCTCTTCACTTACGTATACTCTTCACTCTTTCTCTCACATACTTTCTCTCTCTCTCTCTCTCTCTCTCTCTAACACACACACTCTATTCCTTCTTCTCTATTTCTTGTCTCCCGGTATCTTTCTATCCTGTTGTTATTTAGTAACTATTTATGGTACCAAACCCAAGCACACAGATGAAACATGACCACATAATATTCACTTGAGTAAAATAAGTTAACACTTAGGAGCATTGATTTCACCGAACGGTACCCTGCAATATGTGGAAAAACTCAACTCATTCCTTACATTCACAAATCGAACAGTAAAGGTTCGATTCAGATGATGAACATAATTCCACTCACAAGCACACACCACACGCACCACTGCTGGGTGCGGTTTTCTGAAGACGATAATGTTTTTTACAACCTGATTTCTAAACGTATACCATCAGAGCTCAGCGGAGTACGTGAAAACATGCAAGCTTATCTTATCTAGCAGGCGATGGAAGATACACTGGCAACAGCACTGCGGGCCACAAACAAGCATGACACCATCGAATTCCAGGGACGAAAATGTAGAAACGACTATATGACCGAGTATTGGTATTGCGGACAACTAAAAACATGCTACTCGCCAGTAATATATGACTGTCCAATTGGTTTCTGATGTTTTTTTTACCAATTGAGCTTATTTTTATGATTAACGGAAACCAACACGCATACACATACGAATGCGCTTCAAGATCTGCCTTCAGTGGCATCAAACAACATCCTCAATCACAATGATCATCATAGTTGCTACTGCTGCTGCAAAAGCCGCCCCGGAGTTGGTAATATTTAAAAATAACTCTACGCAGGGCGATGACGTAATCGGTTTACTGTAAATGCCGCATACATTCCGAATCATCATCCAATCAGAGCAAAGGGGCAATCAAATCAAGCTATAGGGTGCAGCGCAAGTTCAACTGTTTCGTTTGGAGGAAATTCTTTCAACATTTTCTTCTTATATGTAAAACATATATGTTGTTTAAGGAAACTAACTCGCGAACGACTACTATCAAGCGAATTTAGTTTTTGCTTGAGTCTCCAGCGTCGTGGTTTAATATGTACTTACGAATAATTTTATTTAGATTTATCAACTCATCAACAAACTATTTTTGACTTCAATTACATCAAACACAGATGATTTATCACACAACCAAACTTGCTCCAGAGCAGCCAAAATGCCGCAGTGTGTACTGACTGCGTAGCACTTTCGAATCCCTCTCCCGCGATGGGGTGGATGGGGAAGAAAAATATCGATTTTTCACTCCAAACGTAGGGCGCGACAGGGAGAAAAATAACCACAATACCACCAAGAGCACATCATTTTGCGTTTGTTCTTGCAACAGACCAATCAATTGCTCGATGCTATCATCACTTCAGAATTTTGGATTCTTTTTCTCGATTTAGGGTGTGTCAGCCAATTTAGCTTTCCAACTCATCTTCCCGTGGCCCAATTTTCGCTGCGGAGCGCTAGCGACACTTGACACACACACGCACACGCGGGCACATACACGACACTACATGGCGTACGGATCAATTGGCGGATGGACTTTGGAAAAACTGACTTTTTGTGGAAACAAACGATACCATTGTGTAAATCACTGTTCCCTTACACTACTTACAGCGTTGGCAAGCGTTTTGTTGTGCGTTTTATCCAAATTTTCCAATACTTTTCACGGTTTTCTACACTTTTCAACGCGACCTCTATGAGCGACTTGTTTTTTCGTAATGGCGGCTGGCTGTGGTTCACGGAGCAGCGATGGATACTACTACGAGCAAACGGATTCCAAAAGCAGTGGGTTTATGGTGCTTTGTCATAGGAAACATGACAGCAAAAAGAGGTTGTTTGACGGTGTAACGGAAACTGTTTATATCACTACACAAGCGTTCTCTCTCTCCCTCTCCCCTTCTCTCTTTATCTTTATCGCTTTATCTTTTTAGCGTAACGACCGAAGTCATGCCTGCCGTTTTACCGGCTTTCTAGC
>JXXA01017630.1:0-14488 GCA_000956255.1 Anopheles punctulatus
TTTGTCCTGTGTATATTCGTATGTTTTCCTACCATTTACTAATACTTGTGTATAACCGAAGTAATAATAATAATGATAAGTTGAAAAACATCTAATGGCCTTAGCTTTTATGTTTGTGTAGATCATTAAACTATATTTTATTCAACCTGATCTCAAACAAGACGTCAAAGAAGAAATTTTATACAATATGTGTTAATTGTTAAGCAATACAACAAACCGAAGCAAATCAAAAATACAAACGCAATTCAGAAATAAAGAAAATCATAATCGAAATCCATCATAAAAAATAACACTACAACTAAACGATATCGTACAACAAGTCGAAAGCATGAGCATGTTCGATAAAAAGAAGATAAAGAAGATGAACCACAAAAGGAAAACTAGATGATGATGTAAACAGTATCATCATAGGAAGAGCACACTCCTAGACCAACGCATGAGATTCATCAGATTTTGCAAACACACCGATTCAGCAGGCCCGATGGCGTGTGAATTAGCGAATGCTTGCGAAGCAGGCCGTACAATACGCAAACTAGGGTTACTTTTACATACGAAATGTTTTCTTCACTAACTTGTCATGCAGCAACAACTAACCGATTCCGTGCCGCTCGATCTAACATTTCTACCATGTGTTCTGTCCCTCAATGTCGTGCCCGAACAGTTTTCCATCTACTAACGCTCGATTCTCTATTTCTCCCTTCCCCCATAGGGCGTCTGTACACCGAATGTATGGACTTTTTCGTGATGGATTCACCGGCCCCGGCAATGTACGAGTACGAAGATGAGGAAAATTGATTCTTGTGATATGGCACGCGGCAGAGCGAACTGCGGACCGAACGCATGGCAGCTGGCATGCAGGCAGCCGTGCACATTTGATTCCTTCCACTCCATACGCGCACACACACACCCACACACATACACACACACACACGCATTAGAGCACGTTTGACCTAAACAATTTGGCCAGTAAAGTATGCCCACGCCATGTAGCGTCGCCGTTGGACGGGCGCTAGTTTCGGCTAAGCGACCACGTACAGCGCAAAGAGCGTAGCAGTAAACCATTATCTCTGTGTGCTTTCGGTGTCAAAACGCGTAGCAGCAAGTAATTAGAATTGTAAGCGTACGAGCTATAAGCGACGGCAGGCAGCAGTTAATTTTCAATTGCCTCCATGCAGCCCTGCGGGCGCATTACGTTTAGTAGCAAAACACATTAAAGAAATACCAAAGAATGTATATAGTTAAGGACACGGTCTTCGTAAGTAGATTACACGTTAATGAGCAGTAAAACTTTATTTAGTGTATGTCGCTATGAAAATCGTTTGGCAAACTGGGAATGAAACGTGGTGCAAGACTAAATGTGAAAATAAATTATATTTTAACGCAAACCCAACGCTTCAACATAACATACCATACAACGGCTTCGAGAGTATTTCAAAACTATGCAGAAGAAAGAAAATCAAAACACTTGAAAAATGCCAGAATATCAGAAACCAGAGACGATCATTTGAGCTAACGATTTCTTGTTTCTGTTGCCGGCTAATTCGAACGGTGGAGACGCATGGTACATTGTGAGATACCACGTGGTGTAAGGATAAGGGGAAACGCTTTGCACGTAAGGAACTTGATTCATCCCTCTTGTGTTAGATTTAAGCTGATTGGACAGTTCAAAAAGCTCACAAAAATGTCCCTTCATAAAAATATCCACGGCAGCTTTGACTGCGTTGCGCAGTACTGGTTGCGCATAGCAGGGTTGTCGAACTCGTACAAACCAAATAAATGAAAGAAACCGAGACGAGCTATCAAATTCAGGCTGTTTATCAAGCATAAAACGCATAAGTGTACTTATGTGCCTGTTTACGTTGATGAAAGAAGAAACTCATTGTTCATGTTTATTTTGCGTTATAACAGAATAAAAAAATCATTTGTATACATTATGTATACAACATATCAGCTAAACTGGGCCAAATGGAACCGTTTGCCAAAATCGCGTCACTTCATTATTTAATATTATATATGCATATGACTAAAAAAACCTAGCGCGTTTCTTTTTTCTTCATATGACGTTGGTTTATTTATGACTAGATAGCGTAAACCGTAAAAGAATGAATTTAGAAAAGCTTGAGCTAAAACATTTGCTTATTGCAGTATGCAGACTGTCTTCTGCATCCAAAAAAAAATTTTGCTGACGTGCACACACAAAATCGTTCGTGCCGGTTCAACCTGGAACCGAAATAGTGCTACGCACGCACGACACGGGTAGGAAATAGTTGATGAAAAAGAAATGCTTTCTCTTGCTGTGTTTGGCTCACAGCAAACGGCTCTAGTGACTTCGACTTTGCGCGCTGGGTTCTCTCCGGGCTCTTGTAGAGGCTAGACATGCTGTTCTATTATGTTTTTCGTCTCTGACAGTTAACTGTCACTATTGTGACAGTCGCTTTTGTTGTTTCTGTCACAAAATTAAAAAAAATCTAAACGTTCAGACGTGCGTGCGTCCGTTCTTTTGCTGCTGCTGATCGTCGAGCCGTTCCCGATGTCAGTGGCATTTTCCCTCTATAGCAATGAATTAAACGTGACCTCCTTTTCTATGTAATACAAAATCCCGAAAGTCACCGTGAAGCGAAGTGTCACACTACCACGCTGCCCTCGTCGAGTGAAAACGTCGGTCACTTTGTTTCCTCACTCTTTCTCTCTCTGTCTCTCGCTTCTTGGAAGGACGTCGTTAGCGACACGCGTCGACTGTCTGGCCCGGCACACACGACCTACATCGACATAAAAAAACTGCACTTAAACTACTATGCAGTCGAGGATGAATCAGATATTTTCCGGTGAAGTTTAGCCGAGATACCACATGAAAAGTGGTGCCATAGTGGAGTAGTTACTAGCCGACATACGAATGTGTTAATTAGCGAGCCAAACAGGAATACGGAATTATTCAGCTTCTACCACATACAGACGCACGTACGATCGCTTGTTCTCATAGTGGGAGGTCTAATTTACATCGCCACTAAAAAAAAGCGGTTGCAAAATCATCAAAACATTGAAATGTGCAGCGCAAACGAAAGCAACGGAACGACTTCACCGGTGCTGTCGGAAAACCCGGCCGATTACGGTGAAAACTTAAAGATACTGGACAGCAACGATCAGATCAAGGAGCTGCAGACAATCATCCGGGATAAGTATGTGACCGCGCGACTGGCTGCGCACGCCATGAATGCATTTCGGAGCCATGTTATTGCTCAACAAACTTGTCGTTTCCGTTCCGGGTATCTAATTTTAGAAACACCACGCGGAGCGACTTCAAATTCTACGCCGACCGGCTAATACGGTTAGTGATCGAGGAAAGCTTGAACCAGCTGCCGTACTCCGACTGTTCCGTGATCACACCGACTGGTGCTATCTACGATGGGCTGCGGTATCGGTCCGGCAACTGTGGCGTTTCGATCATTCGCTCCGGTGAAGCAATGGAGCAGGTAAGCTGTCTGTGAGACGTGAGAATGCCGCTCGCAATGAAACGAAACTGGAATCCGTATTCCGTTTTGACAGGGATTGCGAGACTGTTGCCGTTCGATACGAATCGGTAAGATTCTGGTCGAGTCAGACGCGGAAACACACGCAGCTAAGGTGGTATACGCACGGTTTCCGGACGACATAGCACGCCGGCACGTGCTGCTGATGTACCCTATAATGGCCACCGGAAATACAGTGATACAGGTACGCTACGGGTAGACCGAAAATATGAAACAAAAACCCACTAACCTTTTCCATCCTTTCTCATCTGCAGGCGGTAAGCGTTCTGAAGGATCACGGCGTCAAGGAGCATTCGATTATACTGTCGAACCTGTTCTGCACACCGGTGGCCGCCCGGATGGTCGTGACCGCCTTTCCTGACCTCAAAATACTGACATCGGAGCTGAACCCAGTCGCACCAAACCATTTCGGCCAGAAGTACTTTGGAACGGACTGAACACTGGGACACTGAGCCAAACTGTGCTGAGAATGCGACACTCGCGCAATGCGTACTCAGTGTCACTCTGACAACACGCGATGAACCAATGTGCTTATGGAAATCAAGTAGTTACTTAAAATCTGTGCTTAACTCGATGTTCTGTCGGCAGGTTACGTTGCCAACCGTTGCTAGGCAGCGACAAAGGCATAGGCGCAAGCGGTGATTCGGTGATCGGCGATAGGTAAACTGTAAAACAGCCGAGGTTTATAGCGCGCTAAGATTTAACAAAATAGTGAGTTAAGAAAGTTATGTCAAATCACGGTTAAAGCAAACCAATCCAATTTAGATGTACCATGGCATATGAGAAAATATTTGTTCATAAATATACAAACCGTTTTAAAACAGCAGATGACCACGTCGCATTCCACACTTATTCGGATCTTTTCACACGCACTATTTTACTTATATTTCCTCTTTGATTTATGGTATTCATTAAGAGAAGAAATTATTTATTACCTTCCCGGTCCGCGTTACCACCAACAGTCCCGTGCTCCGGAGAAGATACAATTTTATACACCTAATGTTCTTAATACGTTAATATATCTCCACTCCACGGTTGTCACTGTCGTTGGGTGCTTCACGTTACGATAGAATTTTCTTTCGCTGCTGTTTTTGCTTCTGCGCTTGTTGCACCGTCTTTTGCTTATCGATGCGGTTCCGCTTTTCGGCAAGCGCATTCGCCTCCTTTTCGGCTGCCTTCTTCTTCTCCATCAGTATGGAGTAGAGCTTGCGGTGTCGCGACTTAACCATGCGTGCTCGCAGCGCCGTCTCCTGTTTCGTAATATTGCGCTTCTCTTGCTCGTCCTCCTTGTACACTGTGCCCTGCTTCACTGCCATACCCTTCGGTCTCTTTTGAGGACCATTTTCCGTGGGTTTGTTCTGTTTGTCTGCCGGGGCTTTCTTCTTCGACTGCTGCTGTTGCCGGTCGCTGTCCGGATTCTGCTCGTCGGTTGCATCGGCTCCACTATTGAAGTCATCCGTGCGCTCGTCGTTGAAAGCCTTCAGCAGTGCGTAATCCTGTTGCTGCTGTTCTTCCTCCGGATCGAGCACGGCTTCGTCATCGGAGATGTGCTCTTGGTCGGCTCCCTCGTTCACTAGCGCCGTTTCGAACTTTTCGTCCTCTTCTTCACT
Source organism: Anopheles punctulatus (assembly GCA_000956255.1). Taxonomy (NCBI): domain Eukaryota; kingdom Metazoa; phylum Arthropoda; class Insecta; order Diptera; family Culicidae; genus Anopheles; species Anopheles punctulatus. The sequence continues at coordinate 5,138 of JXXA01017630.1, forward strand.
CTTGCGCAGGGCCAGCTCTTCCGGTGGCACGTACTGTGCGTTGTCGCTCGTGAACGGTGACAGATGCGGTGGCAGTACGGCTCCGATGAAGTATTTGTTCGTCGGGAGCAGTCGCCGCTGATTTACACTGTCGAACAACCACTGCGGTTGAACGTAATCGCGCGAGATGTACTGCTTCTCCATGGACGGCCGATCGACGATCTGATGTGTGATTGTTTCATCGCTCTCGTCGAATGTAGCTCCCACAAACATCGTCTTGTCCCACGACACTTTGCCCCCGAAGCATCGAATGATGAATACGAGCGGTTCACGAGGCACCTCCCGGTTAAGGAAGAATTTTAGTCCCTTAAACAGTGTCTTTAGTTTGTGTAGATTTTGCGCTTCTTCGCGGATCTGAGTCATGTGCGGTAGATCCTCATCGTTGCCCGTCCACTCTAGCAGCTCCGGTTCCTCCACCTCCCCATTTCCACCGTCTGTGCGTGCTAGCTCCACGTTCAGTGCGGCGATACGCTCGCCAATGAACCTTGTCTCATTTTTAATCGTTTCCTCGGAATCTAATGTGTAGGAAAACTGCGGCGGGTACACCAAATTGATCGAGTTGTACAGCCTGTAGTTAATGAAGCCGGCCATCACGATGAAAAAGTCTCCGAATGACTTCATAATGCTCAGATCGACCATTTCGCCACGGTGCGGCGAGTACGGGAAGTAATGCGGCACGATCCACGTCACCGTTTGGCCCTTGATTTCTGCCTGAAAGTAGTACCCCTTGATCGAAATGAAAACCTTACGCAGGGCCTGGGCCGCAATGACGTAGTGCATAAACTCCACAGTCAACCGGCGGCTCATGTGGGTTAGCTCGCGCGTGATCACTTTCGTCGCCGGAAAAGTGCTAAACATGAACAGCAACGTCATGCAGTCGTCCAGCTCCTTGATTGCGTCGATAAACGTCGGGTAGCGCTCCTTCACAATATGGTCGAGCTTCAACTGCGGATAGTTGTGCAACCGTATGTCGCGCAGATGCACGTTCTTCTTCGCGGCCGCATGCTTGATGCGCCGGTTGAAGATTTTGCGATCACGAAGCGTCCACACTATCGGCTCGTGCAGCAAGAACGTGATGTCCTTCTTATGGTACAGAATCTTCAGCTCGCGTGAACCCTTCTGCGCGCGGGCTCGGTTCTTTGGTTCGCGCGGATAGATGCCCTTCAGGATGCACAGCTGCCGAAAGTCTTTAATGCCCAGCTGTAGCTTCCTCATCGCGGCCTTTCGGGTGTAGTACATGGCACCCTCGCCGGTTTTAAACTAGGAGAAACCATTATAACAAGTGTGTTATTTACAATAGGTAAGCATGTGCTGCGCCGTGCACATAACCTCACTTTACCCATTACGGGATTGCTTGCAAGCCTTACTTACCTTATGGTTTCGTTTCACCATCTTGCAAAAAGTAGATAAACCGACAACGCACTACTGGGAAAGGAAATGTGCTACCCGGGAGCACTCTCAATGAGATTGTAACACGAGAACGACGATTTTTACGATAAATTCACACGTTGCGCGGCAGCAAAACAGAAAACACGACCGCACATGCCGTGCGTTACCGAAAGGAAAAGGTTTGTTATGACTTTTCGCGGCGAACTAAAAACGTGCTCCGTTCGAAAGTAGTTCGAACATCAGACGTTATTCGAAACCGGTGGCAGTCGAAGAAATATTTTCCGTGGAAAAAATATATATGAGGATGCCGCTATATTAAGATAACAAGAAATTGATTCTGTTGGTTATTTTTTCATTTAGCTGGATGCTCTAAATCATTGAAGAAATTAATTATTTTCACAAAATCTCTAATTTTTTATATGCAGTAGAATATTCCCTGCATGTACCGACTCTGTAATCAAGTGATATAAACACATTCGCTCCTCGTATCTGACAGTGTAAAACGAACACAAACACATGGTGAAATCAGTAAACAGTTAAATAGCATCTCGAATAGAAACGCAAAACATCAAAATAAGTTAATCGTGTGCCAAAGAGTGAATTAATACATATGGCCACTAGTTGTCTAGGCACATTAATCAGCCCTACATATCCACCCTTCGGTTAGTGTGCAGTGAAGATCCGCTAGTGCTGGAATTCAACGCATCAGCTGTGCCCGCCGCTGATTAATCGAACCCCCCTCACAGTCACGGTAAAAAACAAAGAAGAAGCACACGGTCCACTTTCTTACTCGATACCATTCACTACCACCAAACGTGTACCACAAAAGTGTGGAGCTCGTGCCATCGTCATTGCAAAGTGGGATCGTGCACAGTGCAGATAGCGTGATAACGTGGTGTGTGCCACTCTTACGTGCAAAACAAACGCGACCGCTTTGGGCGGAAACTGTGCAAGCGGCATTCACACTCGCTTGTTGCGTAGTAGTCAACCGCTTTGGAACTGGTAGGCCTTGGGGTCAGTGTCATTCGCAAACTTCCATACATCCAGTATCAACAAGTCATTCGAGGCACCCGGAAACCAGTTAAAAAGGGCCACAAAGGTAAGCAAATCGGTTCGAGGCTTTCCGTCCCAATGCATCCGGTCGACCCCAACCTTGCGGAACACTCTCGCGGCAGTAAATAGAACGAAACGGACCGGTGTGTTATTCCGGTTCCGGTCCCGTTCGTTCTATTGCATTTCTCCTTCTCCGAGCTTTCCCTGCGGAATACATCTCTACCTCTCTAATTTCCGCCTCACTCCCGCTCGCAAGTGTAAATATGTGTAATTATAAATTCCGCTCAGGCCTGGCCAGCGAACAAATTGCACTTTGGACACACCAGTTAACCACCACTTGTATGAGTTCTATCAGTGAAACGTTCGAAATTATGTTTTTTTTTTCATTTCTAAACTCTTTTCCATTGCATGCTGTCGCCGGGTGTGTCATCATGCATTGTATTTAGCGCGAAGGAGCCTGTTGCACTTGTTGCAAAGCAAAACGCAAGCAAAACCTCAACCGGTTCCTCGGTACGTTACGTCACCGTGGACTTCGCACGAGTTTCGAGTTCTTTCGCCCGACGAGTGCTTGTGTTGCGCTGCACTTACGGTGCGTAAGAAATACTTGCAGCTTAAGCTAAACGACGAAACATTGGCGTACGACAGTTTCAGCAGTTCGATTCGACAGTATGCAAATCCCAGATTGAATCCACAAAAATTAAACACTCGCCCAGAGCATTGCTTCAGCAGGCCATGCTTACTACGGGTTTGTTTACGTTGTTTTTGTTTTTGTGCCGACTCCCCTAACACCGGTTGGAATCGCAGATAGCATCGACTGCCACATAACTACTGACAGGCGGAACATCATAGAGGTGGCATCATAAAAGGACCGGGTTTCTTTTGGGAGGTTTTTTTTGTGCTGTTGTGCTTGATTGATGTGTATTGGTTTTGATTGATTTATCGCTACACGTCATCGTCTGTTCGAAGCTGGTGTAGGAAGGGATGTGTTGATAGCATACGCTGTGAGTCAAATTGATTAGAAATAGATTCCGTCTCACCTGTGGGGAGAGATAAAAAAGATTAATGTAAAGAAAAAAAAAACATTTCATGGTTTGAAGTCGTTTCCGTTGCAATGCATTTCATCTGCTACAACATTTATGCACACAAAGAAAAGGGTTGTTTCGCTTCATCATACGTATACAGCGACACCCTCTGACGTATGAATGGGGCGGGCATTGATATCATCACTGATATCATCGTTAACATTGGGTGCAAAGGTCCGCAAGCAAACATAGGGTCCTAAGGTTCGAGGGAAGCTTAGCACGCATGTCTCGCTGTAACTGGAACGATTTCGCGACGCCAACTTTTTATCGGCACGCCATGCAATCCATCGCGAAAATGGTTCGCGGGGGATGCGCTCCGCTTTTATTTAGCCTGCTTTGATTGAAACGCAAAGAGCATGATTTTGATTTTATGTGGTTGTTTTTTTTAATTCCCTCTCATTTTTTTGCGTTATCATTATATTACCAACGAAAGGGAATCCGGTCACCTGTTGCAGATACATGAAAATAGCTTTATACGAACCGGGTACGAGGTAAATTATCACTCACCCTCTCCTGCTCAAAAAACAGCACCATAGTGCAACTAATTCCCGTAGTGAGTTTAATCAACCGCACTGGGCGAGTTCTATCAATGCAACAAGTTCAAATCGCCTAATAAATCGAAGCGATTTGAACTTGTTGGATTAAAAGGTGGTGATAAAAGTTTCCATATTTATGCAGCTGGTTAAGCGAACAAAGTAATACGTAATTTTATGTTAAAAAAATATATCTATATTATTCATCCATCTAATTGTTAGTGACAAAGAGTCGTTTTGCTTTTAATCAATTATTTCATACAACATTACGCCAAAATCATAGTTTTTTTTTATGCAGTTATTCTGATAATCATTGTTTTACCTATGAAATTTCTAATTTTCGGAGTATCGTTATTCGAACAGTTAGCCAATAAAAATGTTGTTTGTCCACATCAATAATTGTCAGTGTGGGCCTACGACGCCTTCTCATTGTTTCAGTGAGCGTTAACAGCGTCGAGAACACCTTAGGCGTGAGAATCACAATCCAAAGAAAGAGTAATTGATAATCATTTTACAATTTAACCACTCGTGTACGGAATAATCCCCAGCATTCTGCAACTGGCTAGCGATTTCAACTGGAACAAGCCATGTTTGTGTGTATGTGTGTGTGTTTGCGCACTGATAACGCAAATCAGCAGACTTTTAAAATCTGCTGTCGATGAACTTGAAAAAGAAAAGGACAAACACAAACACACACAGGCCATGCGGTTTGGTAGTAAAAGGATGCCAGCAGACGGGGCTCGATACAGTCTTTCACTAATCTTGCATCTAATTACAGACACCTTATTTCAAATCAGTGCCGTTGTGTTCCCACCGGTATTAGCGAAGGTTGATTGTTTTATCTACTCGCTTCGCATTCCATACCCTTGATCCGGCGGGAATGAAGTTCGAAGCTATTTTGGGACCTTCTCCGTTACGATGCAAAATCAAACGGGCCTCCTGAGTATCTGTCCCAGGTTCAGGCAGACGATAGCGAGCCAGCATTAAGATATCAAGCGCTAGAATTAACACTAACCGGGGTCTCACTTAATCAACCTTTACCCATCGGTAGGGGATCGATTCAAGGCGGTTTCATGCAGCTCGGAGGGATAGGGATTAATATACGGGAATAGGGCTGACCGACAGTCCGACCGACCGACCGGCCGACTGGCTTATCGCCCGGTGGCGGACGAACCACTGTGAGCTGTGCTTTTTTTTCGCATTTTAAACCGTGCCTGGACCGTGCGTTCCGAACCATTCGAGATAAGCAGGCCTAGTGCGGTAGGTTCGACGTGCCACGGTACGGTGTGTTCGAGCGAGCTGTGTGCTGAAAGCAAAAGCTGCTTGTTTTAATACGTGTCACTAACGCTACCTTTCCGCATTCTCTCTCTCTTCAATTGCAGGAGCATTGTTCTTCACAAATCTTCAACCGTACCCACCACGAGCCGGCCAACCATCGCGGCCGTTATGAGCGTGTAAATTACCTTCACCAATATTCGAACAATTATCGCTTCCCCACGCTTCAATGCGGCACCAGCGGATGATCGTGGATAGATCGGCCGCGCAGACAGTATCGCTTTACTTATGATGGTTTAACGAAACGTCGCACCCGCCCGCATTTACCGTAGTGGTCGTTACCGCGTTTGCACGCCGTAGTTGTTATTAGTTTATTTGTTTCCTTATTAGTTGATCGTTGCTCTTCGCACGCACCGCAACGTAGTGCGCTAGTGTTCTCTAGTTCTCTCGAACGCCTCCAGCATCCGGTTCTGTCACAGCGGGAACGGCGTGATTCTGAGCACCGTTTTCAAAAAGGAGCATTATTCGTTTTTTTTTTCGTTCGCGTTACGACAACAATGGCGGGATTTTTGGCGAGACTCAAGCAGTCGACTCTCGTGCATCTGTGCTTTGCGATCTCCTTCTTCACCTCCGGGCTGATCATCAACACCGTACAGTGCGTGCTGTACCTGGGGCTGAAGCCCTTCAACAAGCGGCTCTACCGCACGATCGGCTACTACCTTTGCTACTCGTTCTACTCCCGTAAGTATGGGGCAACGGTGCGGTTTGGTTGTTGTACCTACCTAACTCCAGCGTTCACTGGGTGGACACCCTGTTTTCCCTTTCGCCAGAGCTCGTTTTTCTCGCCGACTGGTGGTCAGACACGAAGCTGACCTTGTACATCAGCGATGAGGATATGAAGTACTGCGGTACGGAGCACGTGCTGCTGCTGATGAACCACACCTACGAGATCGATTGGCTGATCGGCTGGATGTTCTGCGAGAAGGTGCGCGTGCTTGGCAACTGCAAGGCGTACGCGAAGAAAGTCATCCAGTACATACCGACCATCGGCTGGGCGTGGAAGTTCGCCGAGTTCGTGTTTCTCGAGCGCTCGTTCGAGAAGGACCGGGAAATCATTGGCCGGCAGATCAACGAAATTCTCGACTACCCCGATCCGGTGTGGTTGCTGCTGAATGCCGAGGGCACACGGTTCACCGAGCAGAAGCACGAGGCGTCGGTGAAGTTCGCACAGGAGAAGGGCATGGTGCCGCTGAAGCATCATTTGATACCGCGCACGAAGGGTTTCACGGCGAGCCTGCCGTACCTGCGCGAGAAGTGCCCATCGATACTGGACATTCAGTTGGCGATCAACAAGGATTCGGCGGTGAGTAGAGTAAGGCGGATTGGAGCCTTTTTCTTGAGGATTTTTTTTTTTTGCTTCAAAAATTTAATTCGTGTGAATTATGTGAGAGTGATGGATTCATAAATATTCATTAAGCTGTAGAAATTCATTCTCATCTTTGACGCATCGTGTGTCGCATCGTCGTTGTATGTTAAATTGAGGCTCATGACTTCGTTTGCACATTTTGCTGGTGTGTTAAGTTGAATTTAAAAATCGTATTCGACGGCTTTGTTAGGAAGCAAACACGCACTTTATATACGATTCGATTCCAGGTGAAGCCCACCATTTTCAATATTCTGAACGGCAAACCGATCGAGGCGCACATGTGTGTACGACGCTTCCCCACCGTGACGTTGCCGGAGAGCGAGGAGGCAGCCGCCGCCTGGCTGCAGAATCTGTTCCGTGAGAAGGATCGCATGCAGGACAGCTTCCACCGTACGGGAAACTTCTTCACCGAGTCCGGCATAGCCGAGCGGCCCAAGATGCAGCTGCATCGTCGCCCCGCAACGCTCGTTAACACCGCGTTCTGGGTGGTGGCAACACTGACGCCGATGTTGTACTATCTGGTGAAGCTGCTGTTCAGTGGCGAAATTCTGTACTTCTCGATCGGTGCGGGCATTATCTTTGCTTGTGAGTATGGTGATGATGTGAAAACCAACTGTAATGTGCAATAATGACAAATTTCTTCCCCTTCATGCTTACGCGCAGTCTATATGCTGATGGTGAAAGCAATTGGCATGTCTAAGATCAGCAAAGCGTCGTCGTATGGTGCGGAAAAGAACGGTCACAGTCCCAGCCATCAGCCGGCTGCAGTCGCTACCACCGAATCGTCGAAGGATAAGTAAATTGGGAATGCCGCACTGATGCGCCCGTAACTGCTATTTACACCCACCACAACCACCGCACTGAATCATTGTTTTGTGCTGTGCGTGTGCGCGTTTGTGTGTGTGTTCCTCGCTGAAACACACATGCATGCCACACAAGAGGAGAAGACAAAGTGGAAAAAGTACGTGCTGTGTGATGATGCGACGACGCAGGGAAACAAGTCTTATACATGCAGAGTTAGATGTTATATATACACAAAAGAAAGCCAGCACACATGGATGTGGTGCAGATTCACACCGTATTGTGCTTGTTAAGATGGTTGAAAAGTGAAAAAAATGACAAATATTTGGCTCGTTTATTCAATTCCTCTGCGAAACACGGAGCGCAACTACGTTCCCTTGCAAACGGAGTATGCCGGTGTGCCAAATGGTGAGATTATTACGAGCGAGATAGATGAAACATAAACACAGCGCTACCATTTAATGTACCACGTGGTGCGCAGCTATTTCAGCGGAGAAGAAAAGAAAAAAAAATATGGAAAAGCATATAAGCTATTTTATAACCGTTTATTTATTGGATCCAAGATCCACGAAAACGTAGGAAAAAAAGCAAAAATACACACACACACATACGCACAACTATTGGTACATATACGTACAAACACGCGCGCACACATACACACACAACAACAGCTAATACTGTAAGGTACGATTTTGAGATGAATGTTAATTAGCGAAATAATTAATACGAATGAGGTAAGGGAGGAAGTGTGTTGCGAAGCCAAACGCAAAACAGAACGCACATGAAGTAATGGATGAAAATGGATTAGAATATACTTTGAATTCAATATGTTGCAACTCTCTTTAGTTTTGAACTATTAATACTGTGTGTTGGGAAATATTACACCTTAGCGTTCCTTTTCAAATAGGGATTTTTCATACGCATAAGTTTAATCTATCTGTTGACATTAACACCTATAGGTAGTCGTTTTTCCATTTCTTTTTTTTGTCATCTTTTTCTAATAAGTTGCATTTCACTTCTCCACGACACACGGCACCGGTTGTTGCTGCATAAAACGAAGCACACACGTAACGCATGTCACGCACATCGTAGTTACCAGTGCATTCTGTCCCAGCTGTTGTTGGGATGGGCTAATATATTGGAACACACCGTGGTAGATTGAAGTGCAACGATATCCGTTATTTTGATACGGCTGCTTTTATCATACTGCTTCCTCCTTCTTCCAGTTCATTCGGCACGAGTGTTGATTTAATTTTTTGACAAACGGGGATGGTAAAACGTTATTAAAAAAAAACCCGAACACTAAGCCGAAAACTCACACATACACAAATCAAATACGAGGCCAAATTACGGTAGACGTTGTGTAGTTGTGTAAAAACTCGAATGTGAAACATTTTAGGATGTTCTGGGACTTCCTCCAAAAAGCAAAACAATGAAACAAAACGACCAAAATCATGCTAAAAGAGAATTATTTTTGAACAGTTGTTGGTGTCGAGCATAAAAAATAACATCCCTTATAATTGTTTCTGTTAAATTTTTGCTCCTTAGGTGTGTTAGAACTACAACTCCAAATTTGCTGAAACCAAAAGACGCGTTCATTGGGTTTCCGTTTTAGTTGTTAAAGAGAGCGTATCTATGGTATATGGATATGGGTATGGGAGCAACTACCAGCACAACAACCACAACCCGGTGACCTTTGTGAGATGAGCTAATCATAAGAATAAATGGATACATGCAAGAAAATGAGTAAAAA
>JXXA01017645.1:0-17479 GCA_000956255.1 Anopheles punctulatus
GGGGATGTTATGAAAGCTGCTGGCCAATTACTTTTGAAGATGGCAGCGGCAGCAAACTTGTTAAGAAAATGGCTTCTTATTTCAGAGATCAGCGTTTTTTGTTTTGTTTCGTTGTTTTGTTTTTAAGAGATACCTCTTAGGTGGCCATGCGTAGCAACACGATGGTTTTCTGTGACAAAAAATAAACTGATCGGTGCTCTTGGCATTCGTATTTTATTCACAAAATTAAACGTTACGAAACGTAAAGAAAAAAAATTAAAAAGAGAAGTTTTCGTGTTTAATTTTCTAGTCAAAAAACCTTAAGAAATTTCGGAAGTCCTAATAATAACCAGAAAAATCGAAATATCATTCGAGAAGGATGTGAAATTGTGTGAAATTGAGCCAATTAAATAGTCATGTGAGCGTGATATTCAATGTGGAGGACTCTAAAATTTTCAAAATTCCATGCAGTATCAACATTATTGGGTAATGTTTTCAAATTTCAATTTTCAAAAGGAAGCTTGAGACATGGGTAGAATGATTTGCAATATTTTACGTATTTGAATTCCGCCATTGTCATCGAATACTCATCCCACGTAAGTCACGTACGATGACATTGCAATTGATTTGTTATGTGAAATTGCACCGAGATTTTCCTCAGAAAAGTTACGGATATTTTGTATTGAAATATGAATTAAATCAACACACAAGACAAAGACAACAGTATCACAATTGATAGATGTCCCAAATGTTTCCATTTTTAATATCTTTCTCATTCGCCAGCCGAGCACCGGGCAATAAACAAACGGGCTTCAATACAAAACGAATTGTAGCGTGCAGTGAAAATATATTTCAGCTCTGCATACGCGGGCGTCACGCTGGAGGTGATAAAATGTAAACTTTTTTGCCATTTCTAACGCCCCCGACACTTCGGTGGAGTCTCACGATGCTCTCTTATGCGTTCTGAAGCCAAGCGAAGCCAAGCGAAGCCAAGCGTACCCGACAGCTTGGAATAATATTGCTCGAGCGTGCACAGCTGTGCGCCAGAAGTTCGGTAGAAGTTCTTCTTGACTCTGCTGTCGGCCGTGCCGTGTGCCGCCTGTAGATGGATCGCACGTTCTCGATAACGTCTTTTTGAGTGTCACTTCTCAACAAAAAAAACCGCCCGGTTTCGGTGCGTTATTGCATTTTTAGCTACCACATGTTTTCTCCATTCATTTTCCCCTTCGCTCTGCGCCGTATTGATCGCTAATAATTGTTTTATTTAAATACGCCAAGCTGGCTTCGGCACTTAAATACACTTACGGCGTGATTTACAATCAATAAATTTGAATATTTTCTCCGTGTGTAGACACACGCACCACAAACACACGCCAACTGATAAGATGAATAATAAGCACAGTATTTGCACATATTTTCATCCCATCCCGCTAACGCGATGATTTATACATTCTTTTCCCGCCCTTCCCGGCATCTTTTGTGCGTTCCTTTTTTGTTGCGGCTTGGTTCACTTTAAATGCGACCGGATATGTATCAATTTCTTCAACGTCCTGTCGGCAAACATCCGCCTTCCGTTCGTTCGCATAGCATCTCCCTGCCCCCTGGGGAGGATGTTTTGCGTTTCACGATTCGACGAATGTGGTGTCGATTATGCAACACGAGCTCGAGTCGTCCGAACCTGAATGAACGGGGAAGGGAAAAATTGAAGCATAAATCAAATGTTGAAAAATATCGGCAACTTCTGCACACCAACGGCACGGAACGTAACGCTTTGCCCAAACGGACTTTGCCTTCTCGAGCGTCTCGAGACCCGGAAAGCCCATTTCCTTTTGCTAGCGCCCGTTGTTGCTGGTCATATGGACAGTAATCGGTAGAATCTTTGTTTTCTTAAACGCACATTTGACATTGGTGGTGTGAGAGAGATTGAAAATCAGCGTGAAAAATCTGTTTCCGGAATTCGTTCCGTTACGGCGCCAGGAAACGCATAGCGTGTGTTGACCCAACAGACACAAAACGGATAGGTGTGGTTTGTGCGAAACAAACAATGCTCGATGTTTGACGTCGGTATAGAGAAATGTTTTCACAATGGTTTTCCTAGATACGACCCAATTGATATACTTTCCATACGCTTCTGTTTTGAATCCATCGTAATCGATTGCACTTGAATTCCAAAATAACATAGCTAGAATAGCACATCTATGCAAACATGATCTATTTTTCGAATGAACATTCTTTACGTTTATTTAGGTACGAAATTTGTGAGAATTACGTTTATTTACGATTTAGATACTCAAATTATTACAACAATATGGCACAAGATGTGGAAGTTGTAGCTGAAACGTAGCACATAAAGACGGAATGATATAAATATTGAATAAAAAGCTAGTACATCCGAAGCAGAAATGTTACTTAATTTGAAATATCGGATGAATTTCAATTAACCTTAAATAATGCTCAAACTCATGGATTTAGTAACATGGATTATATTTGGTTGGATATGGATATATTTTTGATTTTGGACATTTTTTATCAAAAACTATTAAAAGTTTGATTTTCATTTCACGGTCATTTGGAATAAGAGCTCGGGTGGTTTCAAAGATGACAATTCTGTTAAATGAATGATCCAATAAAACGCTACAAGACATTCAATGAACAAAGACTTGTTTCATAAATCTCCGAGCTTCTGGTGTTTAAGTTCACTGTCACAACAACGCAATCAACTGCATTGTGAGTTTATCTACCAGTTCTGGGTGCTCATCAAAACCTTCACCAGCAATATGTGCGCATATCGTCACATAAACACCAGCCCCGTTTGATCATTCATCGTTTACGTTAAACGATTTATTCGCCAGCTCTTTCCTTTCCGGTTTCTCAAGAGCAAATCCTCGTGTCACTTTGTTTCGATACGCCGTGCGCATTCCGCTTTGCCGAGCTCATGTTTTCTCATTTTCCTGTGCAGATTTTTCGCATTTCTTCGAAAGAAACTCTCCGTTACAGTTTCGGGTTTTCACGTGATGGATTCCCTTAATGGGCCGGCATGAACGAAAAATGTTATTCGAAGACGAATCCCGTCACCCGACGGCATTCCCCGTGATCCCATAAAGTCGAAACCGACCGAACCGACGAGAGATAAATTTAAATCACTTTGATGCTTTTGTTCAAACGGGCATAAACGGGCGTGCCCTGGATTGTTACGTCTTCGATTTACCGACGGGATGGAAAGAACGGAAGACAATTTGCCATCTCGTTTGTGGGGGTCGAGTGACGCGCTCGAAGGGCTCGACCTGCTTCATTGTTTTCGAACGGCACTGGCGAAGGGCGAAAGGCACGCGATGCGTTGGCTGATGCGCGAAAATCATCAATTTTGAATGTTTTTTTTTTCGTTTTTAGATATATTTTTCATTTCTCCTCGCATCGGACCTGAAGGCGCCTATGAATAACCTCCCAAGATAGGGGTGGTTTGATCGCGTTAAGGATTGCTTCTTCCTCGGTGTGCCGCACAGTAGAACGGAGAAAGAAACTATTCCCGGGCACAAATTTTGTGCGGCACGTCCTGCCGGAGCTGGTTCGAGGTGGAGAAAAATTCAGCTCATAAATCATGCATGCGAAAGTTGTGCGAAACTATTACATGCTTCATTAATGGTTCAATATCCGGCACGATTTGGAGCGAAAACAGACGGTGAAAGTTGTTAGCACGGAAACGATGGTTTCCGTGGAGAATCGGTTTGGATGTGCTCCACAGTAAGCCGTACTGGTATTGCTCATATGAGGTGTGGTAAGGTGTGGAGAGGATGATCGAGTAATTACACACATATTGAATATTATCACTCAAAATATTCCACATGCCAGACCCGATTTCAAGTATACATTCGAGGATTACATTTTTGAATGCGCTCGTTAGAAGTTCTTTTCACATTCATGACCATCCCTTCTGTTTTCTTTGGCTCACGAATGTTCCCAAAACTTTAAATAAAAAACGAAAACACGAAAAAACAAAATTCTTGCAAAACGAAGTAAAACTTGTGCGGTTCATTTGGTGCGAGCGTGGTCAAAGCTCTCTATCAGTCGCAAAGACGAACGGAATATTGCGTGCCAAGGGTTTTGCGAATATTATCCACCGAAATGCAATGGAACGGAAAAGTTAGTTCAAATGTTCCGTTCGCTCTGAGGTACTTTTTTCTCTAACGCTGTCCCATTGGCAACCGGCATGCGGTGGGTCTTCGATTTTCCTGTCACCACAATGTGTGAGGTTCGAGTTGTTTTTTCGTAGGATAGGTTGTTCATTCTTCTCGCCTTTCGAACGCAACCACTTTTCCGATGAAAAGTTTTTTGCCATCAGCTTGATTCCACTGTCTGCATGCAGCCGGTTTTGCATTCAGTTTCGTTCGAATGATAGCCGTTTGAAAAGTATTTGTAGATTACCATTGCCGGCGACCCTTTTATGCGGCGTTTGCTTTCCACGCCGAGCGACACCACTCGGATGTTTTTTTTTTATTGGAGAGTTTCGGCTGAATTGTGTCGCTCGCACAAAGCGTCACAAATTTTTAGGTGGAAAGTTGTTAATTCAGTTATCCACGCGTCGTGACGAGGGTGGAACATTGATCTGTGTGTGTGCGGGATGAAAAGTTACATCGGAAAGAATCTTCATGCTGTGAGTGGTGCTATGAATCCATCACCGAGAAGGATGAGTAAACTTTAACCTGATTTTCACACTTTGATGCTCTAGAGAAATGTACGCTCGGAATAATTGAGTAAATGTTTCAGTGAAACATTTCGGTGCAAACATCACAAATGTTTCCTTTGCTTGAAAATGACGCAAATAACAATATAAATACAAATTATTAATTAGTGTTTTTATGTTTTCTTCTGATTTTTAAAAAATCCTCTCCATGTCATGATGATCTTTTGAAATTTCGTCTCGCAATAGAAATCGTTCGGCTAGAAATAGTACGTATAACAAATAACAAAAAAAAAAACGATTTTTTCAGCGTATATCTCAAACGGACGTGTTGTTTTCGAGCAGCGAAAATCGGTTTCGACACTCGCACTCCTTAGTATGCAAGACGCTAATCCTGCCAAGATGAAGTGTTGAGTGGCACTGCGAGAAAATGCAATCGAAAAAGCCGGCCACCCAACGATCCCGGTCCGAAGATAGGGAATGGAAGAATGTGATTCGTCTTTCGGTTTTTCTTTTTCTCTTCTAAGCCGGATCGCTTTTCGTGCAGCAAAAATAAAAAAACAACCCACGCAACGGCTTGAGCGCAGCCTCAAAAGTAAGCCAAAGTGGAATTTAATTTGGCAATCCGTCTACCATTTGCTCGCGCCCCATTTTCCTCTGCTGTGAAGTTTTCGGGGATGTGAAACTATTCTCCCGTGCACATGAACTGCACATCGTTTCGGGTACTGCATGTTGCCGCCTGCTGCCACACCTAGCCACCGAAGCTGACGGAACTTTCGGTGCACCGTTTGAAGGATGCTTCGTTCGGTGCGTTAAGAATTCGAACGCCAAACGTGCACAACAGCGACAATGGGGCGGCCCTTTCGATTCCACTCCACCCGCTGCGGCGCTGCTACTGTAATAATGTGTAGCACGTGCGCCAGAGTGCAAAGAATTTCTTCCGTAGAGGGTATCAGGGCACCACGGAGAGCACTAGAACCTATTACACCAGCTGCATTCTGACGCGTTTTCTTTTTTGCTGGTCGCCTTGTATTCGTTTTGCAGCTTCTGTCAGCTGATGGTTTCCTTTTTCTGAGGGGAGAGGGCGAACGCATCCTAGAGCTTCTCGAGGGAATACGTGCAGTGAAAATCGAGGAGGAAGTGCACTGCGAGAAGCGGCTCATGTGCGGCATACAACGGACAGGTTGAAACCATCCACTAAAGGAGCAGGGATTTTTCAACCTGCCAACCGACGAAATGAGAAAACCGTTCGGTGGGAAAAATGACTTCGATGGCCGTACCGTGTGCCGCTGTTTGTGCACAACACAATCGACTCACTTATCACGCCATCCGTACAAATTCGATAAGCAATAGTGTTTCGAGCGCACGACAAAATCCCGTCCCAAACCGACGGTGAACCGATGAACTCCACCGCCCGAGGCGCCGGTTTCGCTAGTTTTTGTTTCTCCCCTACCCATCCGTTTGCTCGTTATTGACAATTTTACATCCTCGCCACGCTCCACGGGTTTGCGATGGATGCTGCTCCGAAGGCTCGAACCCCGAGAAGACGGGCTGTACTTTCGATGCGAGCTTAAGTGTAAAGCACATAGTGTTATCTGCCGGCATCGGGATAAGTGGGAATAAATTATTCATTCGATTTTGCAGTAACACTTGTGCCCGTACCACGAGGCGAGATGCCTCGAAAGGAAAACGCACGAACGCCAAAGGATGTGTGATAGATTTACGCTTAAAGGCTCATATCGAGCCCGGTGGATCGTCTTGTCGCATTCTAATGCATAAATAAATCGTAATGGTTGCATCGTATTAGATGGTATCCACCGTTGTTGGGAATAAAACTTCTTCGAGCGATTGAGCGAACGTTCGCCGCACGCACGTCTTGTGGTTGTGTGCGGTGAAGACAAAGCAGCAAAAGAGGGTACGCAACATATTTAAATATTTATGAAAATCGTTTGAAAATTTAACTTAAATTATAATGAAATGAAGTTTTTTTTTCTTTATAAGAATAACGCCCAATCACTGCCTTTTCCCGGCAAGATTAGTTTTCAAACTTATTTAAAAAATTTACAGCACGGTTAGGTAGGTCTTAGAATTTGTTAGGAGATTCAATTATTATCACTATCAATTCGATTCAATCATTATCAATTTATATTACTTAACTGTAGTAATTTTGATTTGATAGTTGTAAGATATCGTTTTGACTGTTGAAGAGTATTTTAGATAAAACGGTCAAACTAGCATGCAGTTAGAATTTTTAAAAATTGAAGTCAAACATTGTGTGTGCTTCGAAAAATTAATTAAAATATAAGTGAAATTACATATCAACTAAAGGTTCAATACATCATTTGTTTGTAATTATTCTTCAAAAACCACCCACAAACTGAACCAAAACCTCTTTTCTCCTAACGCTATATACCTCATGTCGAAATTCCTGCTGTCAAGTACACGCGACACAACTGAAAACAAACTACTGCCAATGAGGCCACGACAACGGTGTTGAACCGTGCGCAGCTCTGTCCCCTGTCCAATCTAAACAGCTTGGAAGCTAATAATAATAACACGCTTCGCAGGCAACTACTCCACGCACCAGTCCGTCGTTCACGCTCCTGCGTGACTCAGTCCACCTAAGCGCCATTCGATGTGGTCAGAGGAAAATATTTGTTTTCGAAATTGAAATAAATGTTCGTTATTTTTCTCACCACGCCACGCGTTTCCATTCATTACCATGGCCATGACCACCGTGATGGCATCGTGCTACTCGTAACTGGGTTGCTCCGTGGCTGAGTACGAAACCAGAAACCAGCGAAAGCAGGACTTGACCGAAACTGTTTGCTCTGCTTGTTCTTTTCCCTGGCAGTAGCGGTAGCCTTTTTTCCCCCAGCTCGCCCCGCGAGATCATGCTTCTGGTGGCAGCAGTTCGGAAAATTTGCGAAATTACCATCGGATAACTTATGTGGTCATAAAATTGTCGGCTCAGTTATCTGCGGAGCGTTTTTCCCTTTTCACTCCCATCGTACCCATCATTTGCTGTCTCTTCCCCCAACTCCAGAGGGTGCGCATGAAAGAGAGAGAGGGAGAGTGATTGGTACGCAAGTAATTATCGACGTCCATTTGCTGGTGGAAGAAAAGTTAGGCTCTCGGGGAAATCATTCCCGCTCCACGGTTTCTGTAGGCATTCGGCAAAGGCAAAGTAGAAACTTTCACTTATCATCCCACTTTGGTCGCCGTTTAACGGTAATGGTAAACATAATTTCCGAGATAGGAAGCACGGTGGCAATAAAAATTATGATCATCCACCCTGGTCACTATCGCCGCGCACTCTCTGCCGATGCTGCCAAAGTGAGTGCTTAGGGCTGTTTAATCGGCACCTAGTAAACTGCGAATGATCGTCGGGAGCATTTTTTTGCGGATTTTTATTAGCCTAATTGAACAGATCACGCGGTCAATGATGCACTCAGCGCTAAATGGGTTGGAAACGGCGTAGATTGAGATGGAGTGGATAGTATTTGCATAGGGAAGATTGCAAGGCGTCGACTTAAAATGTATTCACATCAAATTTGATTTATTTACAAGGTTGAAATTATTGCATTTAACGATGGAGAAATATTTCAAAAACAGCAAATATTCTACGTTATATCAAAAGTGAAGAATAATTTTGTTAGTAACAAAGCTTGTTCTGCCTCTTCGTAATGTTGAAATGTAGATGAAAGATAATATGTCCGCTTCAATGGTGGTCCCGTTGTAGCTGCCGGCTATGTAACAAAATCTGCGAATTTGTCAATGTTGCCTTCATTATAGTCTGGTTTGGAAGTTTCTCCCGGTCGCTATAGTGCGCGGTCTACGAAAAAGTGAACATGAAACTCCGTACCGAATCGAAGTCGGTTGGTTTTTTTTTTTGGCTTCGTGCAAATGTATTTCGTGATTCTTTTCATCGCTAAGCTGGAGGATAAGAAGCTCATGGTTCACACAGAGAGAAAAAAACCCGATTCCAATGAAAACCCATGGATCGAATGATTAATTTTGTGGCCGGCGGAGCGAAATGAAATATTCACTTCTCATCGTTGCCGAACGATGATTAGGAACAAAAAACCGTTGCCGCGGGCCCACGCAGCCACCCTCCGGGGGGGCGCTGGACGAAAAATGGTTTCGCAAAATGGTGCTCAAAATTCAATGTGTCCGATTGTTATTTGCCGGGTGGCGTCAGCGGATACGGCGTCAGGAAATTCTCGTTAATGGTGTGTTGAAAAGACACCGCGACAAAGTGCTTTGGACGGAAGGATAGATTTGGGAGGAGAGAAGAGAGAAGTGATGGTGAATGGGCTGCCCATGGCAGCCGCAGACAGCTCAATAATAATCAATCAATATCAATATCATTACGAAGCCATAAAACGTGCAAATAGCTCGATCGGCTTAAATTTCGTTCAAGACAAACTTTGCGATGCTGTGAATGGTGCCGCTAAAGGGACGCTGTTTGCTGTACTGTATTTTTTAAAAGAATATTGTTAGACTGATGAACGTTGGGAAAATAAATGATTTATTTACCGCATATTGAAGTGGAAATTCAATTATTCACAGCAACAAAATTCCTCCCAAAAACCATCTTTAAACCGTTATGTACTGTGCCCAAAAATAACTTTAATGCAACTCCCACGAACCGGTTCCCCGCCCAGCTGATTGGTAAATTTGATGGATACAGTGGGCCATAAAACAGGGAACCGGTGCGGTAATTTTGGCACAAATAGCCCTTGTGCAAGCAATCTCACAGATGAGCTGTCTCGGTGCAGCACCCGTGCACCCGCGGACCGGCTGAGGTGGGTTTTTTGATCGGGTGGACGAAATAATGGGTATAGTAGTGCTTAAAAATAGATCATCATCTGCTTGTCGAATCAGCATTCCTTGGGCGTTGCAGGAGCAGGGACAACTATTAGTTTCGCCCGTATGACGCAAAGCGAAAAACACGTGAGCGACGGTTTTTAATGGGTTTTTCCTTCGCTCCGATTTGTAGGGAGTGTAGAAACAATAAAAATGCTTTCAAATCAAATCAAGACCCGAGTCCCGGTTTCGCTCACCTCAGGTGCACACGTAATTCATCTCAATCTGCATCACAAACTCGCATCCATAAGGAAAGGGAATAGGATCGTGATTTAAATCCACGAAAAGTGCGAACAACATCTGCTGCTGATGTGTAGAAGCATTGGACCATGCAAAACAGTATCCAATCTCTCGTTGACGTCGTCTTCGTCTGTTTCCATCGCCCCCTCAAACCGCAGCCTCTGGCTCATCGCAATCTATTCTGTCCGTTATGTATTGGTTTTGTTTACGTTTGAGCATAACCACGCAATGGCTGCTCGGGCAGAAGCGTTGCCCTCATGAGCTATTTTCGTATTCGCCTGTTCGCTCGCTCGTGTCACTTCGGTTCATGTTGTGCTATTTTCGTGTGACGACCGAGCAGCCGCACAGCGGGTTGGCCGTGTTTGCTGTCCCTTTTTTAAGCCGCTCGTGCTCGTGGAGAGGGAAGGTGGAACGTTTAGATAATTTTCAGACAGTGCGTCCCTGCGTTAGTTGCGCGCCCTACCATGGTTCTCTGGTGACTAATGTTTAACTTGTTTTGAGCAGTACATTCAGCCAAAGTCAAAGCAGAGCAAGCCGAAAAGCGAGACAAAAAAACAGCAAATATGTTTGCTGCGAGCAAGGGAGTGCCTTTATGTTGAACATATTTTTTCATCTGCTACTAAGTATCATTCCGAACAGTGAATAGGTATGCGTGAGTTGGACAACAAAACCTGTTTGAACAGCTTAAAAGAAATTTTCACTGTGCTTTATTTTTCACCATAAGACAGTGCCAGTAATGTACTGATAACACTTGGATAAAAATTGAAGTATTTGATAGATCTCAAATAAATTTTATATATCTTGAAAAACTTAACAAAATAAATCGGAACGAACATTGTTTTATAGGTGCAAGCATGAGTAAAGCATGAGTGATAAATAATGTGTTTTATTAGAAACCTTTTTTACTCCATACATTTTGCAAACAAGAAGCATATCAAACTTCAGCAAAACGATGGATGTAAAATATGTAGTGTTGTTTAAAGAAATCCTCATTTTATTTATATTAAAATTGTCGCGTTAATAGTAACACCTACTGCACACTTTTACAATGCTAAGTGTTTCGTTCGTATTTTTCCATACAATTTTACAAATATTTTTTATTAAATCTAAAATACCTTCGACGCTCGTTTTACGATTGCACACTTAGGAAGCAATATAAATGGCGGTTAAAAATTCCTCATCGTTTCTGGCATAAACGTGTGGGGTTTTCCGTTTTCTTTTCCTTTGCGAAACCATACCATGTCGAAGTTACGGCACGCGGAAGTTTACGATACTAACACGCGTCCCTCCCCCAGCAGCTCTTGTTTTTTCGATTCAATTTATTTTTTAAAGCGTCATTCTCATTGCGAATGGATGAATTTAACATTTCCCTGGGCGTACGGTAAAATTTATGACCACATTCTTTTGCCACCTTTTGAACTTATGGCTGCGGGCAGCTCGGCGGCCGTGGTGCGAGTTTTTGCCCATCGCCAATGAAGCGCCACGCTGAAACACCGGCCCAGCTTATAAAGCAATTCACGATTGATGTTTCTCAGGTGCAAAGCTTGGATTGAGCAATAGAGGAGCGTTCGGCTGACGAGGTTTAGCTTTCGCTAGCTTTAATTAATCCCACTGATGATAGGCACGGATAAAACCAGGTTTAAATCTTATCAGGATAAAGGCTCATTTAAATTTGAATAAAAATGTTCATAACTTTGGGAGAATTTCTCCAGTAACGTCGCTTTTGTATCAAGAAAAAATATAGTAAATAAATTTTTCTCTGCATTTTCTGCCTAAATTCCCTTGGATGAAACCCTAAATAAACCTTCATAAATAAAACATGCCCGTTTTTCATCGCCCTCCATCATCGATGCTCAGGGCGTGAAGCCCTGTGTTGCGGCTCATCACACGGCCATCAAAAAATAAGTCCACAATCCGCAAAGAAACGATAGCGATCGGTTATGGGTTTGACCGGAAGGTTGGCGCAGACCGTTGTTTGCCGTACCTTTGGCAACAGATTGAAACTGACTGGATGAACACATTCCAATAAAAATAACCGATCCGGGTGACGCCGGCGCTAACGAGAAGCGACAGTTGCGCCATTCGATGGAAAACTATTTTGGTGTGCGATTGTTTCCCATCGCCTTTTGTGCGTTCTTGCGAGCCAGCCGGCGGAGAAAATTGTCGGACAATTTAAGGCTACCTTTTCGTTGTTTTTTTTTTCGCCCGATCGTTTTCCTGCAATCGTTTTTATCGTTCCTCTAAAAACGAATCTCCATACGCACGCGAGTGACGGCTGCGTTGGGATGGAAAACGGGAAAGGAAAGAGGGAATTTGGATGCAAAAGTTATACGTGCTTTTTTCAGCTGTTAGGTGGAAACGCTCAAGCCGTCATTTCCCATTAGTGCATTCCTTTGCAGTGATATTTTTCACCGCTTTTCTCTCTTTGTGCCTGTTTTACTATCACTTTTCGTAAAAGTATGTCGTTTATTATAACTCGCTACGGGATTCCGTAGTCGGCACGAACGGAATAGTGAACAATGTTTTTTATGTTTGTTTTTAGATACGTTTTATGTGCAATTCAAACAAAAACTATTACCATAAAGCATGTGAAAACAGAAGATTTATGTAAAATGTTATAATTGATCGCGTAGTCGTAATACTTGAGCAAGCGATGAATTTATTTTCAGAAGAATATACACACTTTGGCTGCCTGAATACTTACTGAAATTCATGTGAACCAATCAACAAGCGCAGTTCTCCGATATCGAGCGCCGAAGCGAGCGTCACTCATCAAACAACATATGCAGCAGTAAAACACGTAAATCTAATAATTCCTTCCGTTTAACAAAGCCGAAGTGGAAATTTTCGAAATTCGCCAAATTACACCGAATAGAGAATGTTTGAGCTGTAATCCTATTGTTAGTGAAGCATTAGCTGGGTTCCGTTCGCCAAAAATGTTTGAATAATATGGACGGGATAATCCGGTGCCCGTTTACGAACACACCCCGGCCCGGCGCTGTGAAAGATGTTTGCATTACGCGATCGAGAGTAACGACCGAGCGACCGAGTGACTGTCCGGGCCTGAGCCTGGGCTGGTATGCAAAAACGTTCGAACAACATCACTCCAGCGATGATGTTTCATTTGAGGTCGCTTCTGCCAGTGTTACAGCACGGTTCGGTAAGTTTTTCCGCTAGCATACGGTGCCGAAATAAAGCCTCTAGTACAAGATTCGTCGCCAAACTTGCCCCCATGCCATCGCTTGTGCGTTCGAAACGACAAGAGTCCATTTACATAATTCAGTTACATGCTAAAATGTGTGTGTGTGTGGCGGTAGTAGATTTAATCCATAATCCTTTATCGGACGTAGTGCAGTGGGTGTTGCCGGTTTGGAATGGCCTCGTAAATTTAATCAATCCTCCACTTTCATGGATTGTGCCATCCGGTTCGCTTCGGCCAGCCATTTCCGCCACTATCGCCCGGTCGCAGTCCAAACGGGCGGGCAATTGTGGAAGTTCCAGCCAGCTAATGGGATGGAGAACACTAACACAAAAAAATGAAAAATAACTCTCATACACTTACACACACACACACACATAGTAACCAAACTCGGCAAAAGGAAACTGATTGGGTCAGCAGGATAGCAGGGGTGGGAATCGGGCGTGGAAAAGGACACAATCTTGCACCTCGCCCGGCTAGTTAAAAGCTTAACTGTGGGGTAAAAAAAGGGGTTTGGCTCGTCCGCATTCGACCGCTCACTGTTTTATGCCGACCGTCCAGTTCAAACATAATAAAAAGTCATCTTTCGAATCCAGGCACATAAAAGATATATCATACCGGTGCGTCCCTACTCATCCGCACGCCCCAAACACCGGGCGGCTTTCTTTTGCCCATAAGTTACGTGCCCGTGCCGATGGTGGCTGTGGCCAGGGACGAACGATTTCGGACGAGCTTGCATTCGCACTCGGTCGCCGTTGCATGAGTAATGTTCACATATTGGAGAGCGAGCGCAGAATGATCGTTTCTGGAAGCCGTCTTTTTTGTGTGTTTAAATGTATCGTTTTTTCACGCTTCGGCAGATTTTATCGTACGGAAAGCGCGCTGCACACCGTGAAATCAAAAGCAGCAGATATGCGCTTTTCGTCCGATTTGTAAAAATTGTTTCGGGAATTTCTAGCAAACCTGTTTGATTGAGCGTGTTTTTTTTATTTCGCTCGTGGTCATGTTAATTACTTTCCAACCGTCCGACTTATTTGCGTTGGGAATGTGTGCGACTTCAGGATTCGTTTACTTTGATAACTGAGCACATCAAAACCCATCCATAAAAATGAAACAAGCAAAGAATGTTTCATAGGAAAGTTTGGTTTGACTATTTACTGAGTTTTTTGTTGTCTTTTTAACTTTATACCAATTTTCTCTAGGAAAATCATGCGTTTGGAAGTTCGGTAAAAAACGACTTCTCTTTGTGTTTATATAAGCTTCCCCGAAGGATGTTCGGTTCGTAAAAAAAATAAATAAACAAACTACAAGCGTGTTTATCTCCGGACACATCTCCTCCTTATCAGCCAGCTCGAGCGGACAGTTCGATTCTCAAGCCTACGCAAACAAATTGTAAAAAAATTGCACCACAATCAACCAGAGCCTTGTGCTTTCGATTTGTTGCTGATTCGTGCAAATTTCACCAGGGATATGGAAACGCGTGAGCGACACGCACGTAAAACGGGGCCTCCTTGTTTGCCTTGAGAACCTCAAGAGCGTTAGGATAATAGTACGCAAACAGACGCCCTCATGAATACCGAACGAAACGGAAAGCAAAAGTTCCACGCACTTGGGCGACCCAACCGAATACCCACATAGTCCGATCTTGCACACACATTTTGGGGTGCGTTTTTCGGTGTAGTTAAATGAATTAAATTCGAGAGAAAAGTTTGCGCCACCGTCCTGTGTGGTGGAAATTTATCAAATCAGAATATTTTATCGCCCTCGCCGAGAGAGTTACACGAAAAAAGTAACACTTCTCATCCCTGCATTCATCACAGTCGAGGATCTCACGTCAATTTGGGGGATAATTTTGCCCACAAAGCACATATCACGGTGAATGTGAAGGAAGAAACGCAGGCAAAGGAGGATCAGGTTTGTGTGTTTGCTTCTTCTAATATGGGATCGTTCGGTGGAGAAGTTTTACGACGCACAAAACTCATCCCCTGTTCAACAACAAGTAACCTTCCACGTCGGGGGTTTTTGGTCAAAGTTGGTTAGTTTAGGATGGCAGGCATGCTTTTTGGCATATTCCAGAGCGTCCCTCTGTATCCCTTCCCTTGAAGCGATACAATCACATTCCGGAAAAGCGGCCATCGAGCCATGAACCCTACTCCGGGCAGCAGAAATAGTTTCGTCGGTTGTGTGGATGGTTTTTGCATTCATTAAAGCTAAATTAAATCTTTCAACTTGGCGGGGCAGAAAACTCTTTAAGGAACAGTGTGTCTCCTGGTGGGAAAATAATTAACCTCACTTTAGACATTCTTTAGACATTAAATCGGGATTTGTTTTCGATTGAAAAATGTTTATTGCAGAAAACTAGAACAATGTCGTCCAATTTGTTTGCTTTTGGATGTTCATAAGCTTGATATGAGAAGAACATTCAAACACTAAAGCCGCGTGAAAACATGTTAAATAGAGTCATCAGAAATCAATCCCACTTTATTCGTTTAATTAATAAACATCTTTATAATGGTATAGTTTCTAAAATAGGCAATGGGTTCTCGGAAACTTAAACACGATCAAGAAAGGCACTCGTATAAAAAAATGCCTTGGTTCCATCAATTGTTTCTCCTAGTTGAGCTACTCGGTTCAAGATAGTTCGTGCATAATTGATAGATATATAATGATGCATTGATGTAGCAAAGGGCCTTCGGGTTGGTTGGTTCGGTTAGCCCGCCGAACGCTCAAACGCCAACGAATCCTCGAATGTAATGACGGTAATGACGATGATGTATGGCACAATCTATCATCGTGTATTGATGGCCTAATATATCATGTCCACTGTCTGTCTCCGTGAGCGAACGAATTGTTGCATTGCATTGCACACTTTAGTCCTGATCCGGCGTGGTGAGTTTTTTTGTGTGTGTAGATATTCCGAGGACGATTGAGGGGAGCGAACACTGCGTGTGGCTAGCTGAAGGCAAGACCATTGTTATTGTCGTTTGAATAAGCTCCTGATAATGTTTTGATTTGTGGTAAAGAACATCGTTTTTCTAAGAAGCATACGATGGGATACATTTTTCCCGTGTTGAAAGGATTTTTGATCCGACACGTTTATCCTTTTTTTACCATGATTTTACCACCAAATGTACATTCATCTGCGCAGTAAATGACAACTTACCTAACGGGTCGACCCGAAATATTTGCGTTTCGGGATCCGCGCGCAGCAACGCGGGCACCGCCGTGAGCACCGCCAGCAGCGTAATCCAATGGGTACCGTTTAAGCGGATCGATTTAACGTGCCTTAATTCCATGCCGGCAGCTTTGCGCGTAGCGCACTGTATCGGTGGGACCGGTGGCCGGTGTTGGTGGTAAGTGCACTCACGTTTCGCACCACTACTTTGCTGCACTGTAATTTACACACTCCAAACTTTAGCACAGGGAAACTCACTTTACCGAACAAACGCGCAATGCACGGTGCATCGCCGAACGTAACGCGCGAATCCGCATCAAGCACCGAACGAAAAACCACTGCGCGATGATTTGTTGTGACACACCGCACCCACTACACTGGGACCGGACGCGACGTTTACCTTTTCTGCACCTGTATTGCTGTACTCAACATCGATTATCATGTCGCACGCCACGTTCACACGGCACCGGCACCGGAAAGCTGCAGGGAAAACGCTTCAACCCGAACGCGATACATTGCGATCGCTCTTTCTTCAATTACCTTCCGCTAACCTTTCGTAGCACCTGCACTGATTCACACATTCACTTGGAACAGTCCGATGAAATCCGAATCCGCAGCTAACCGCAACATTATCTGCACACGTTGGTCACATTCTTCCGTACGCGAGCTCGGGCTGTGGGATTAAGATTTCATTTGTTTAAATATGTATTTCCATCGAATTAATCCATTGACCGTGCGACTGCACGTACGGCAGGTATAAAAACAAATGTTTTCGTTTGTTTGTATGTGTTTCCGCTTTCGCTCATCACTCATCACTCGCGCCGTCGACGGAAGCGACCGCTTTTCGCGTCGTAACACCTACAAACCGACGAACCAGCATCGAATTAATTTTCCATTTCGCACCGAAACGGTGCACGAGCGCCGTTAACATTAACGGCTCCCCTGGGATGTGTTTTAATTTGCCCGTGTGTATTTTTTTCACATTTTTTTATTGGTTTTTTGTTTGCTTAATGCTTCTTGATCACTTCCGCGACATTAACTGGCCAGTTTCCAGTGGGATGGTCCGGTGTAGCCGTGCGACGGATCGTATCCTGCATCTGCGCCGTGAGTGGGCGCGAAATGGTAATCGTATTGCCCAACGGTCCGTCGGATGATGGAAATAACCGGGAAGAGGGTGCGCACCCGGGACGTGGGAATTGATTGCTGGCTTTAACGGATTTTTCCACAATTATCTATAATTACTTCGTCCTCAGCGCCGCCGGCGATGATGTGACATTTAACGATCGATTTTTGTGCCACCAACGTTTCGTTTCCGTTTTTGCATAATGATGATATAGAG
>JXXA01017650.1:0-19730 GCA_000956255.1 Anopheles punctulatus
ACACCATGTGCTTACGAACAACCGCAGTACCAGCCACCAGCGTACCAGCCGCCAGCGTACCAGCCGCCATCGTACCAGCCGCCAGCGTATCAGCCGCCAGCGTATCAGCCGCCCGTCTATCAACCATATGACACCACTCCCGCTCCGTGCTACACAACCCCTGCTCCGTGCTACACGACCCCTGCTCCATGCTACACTACCCCCGCTCCGTACTACACTACCACCGCTCCGAGCTACACTACCCCTGCTCCGTACGAAACGCCTAGTAAGTATCACTTCTCTGCTACTGCAAGCTGTGTCCAGAACGTCACACACTTCATTTACCTCCCATTTAGAGACGTGCAACGCCTGTGAGGAGCTGGTCCTCACCCAGACCTGCTGTGAGCCAACGTGCGATAACGACTGCTCGGGAGTCCAATGCAACCCG
This sequence comes from Anopheles punctulatus, assembly GCA_000956255.1. Lineage (NCBI taxonomy): Eukaryota > Metazoa > Arthropoda > Insecta > Diptera > Culicidae > Anopheles > Anopheles punctulatus. The sequence goes on from JXXA01017650.1 coordinate 428, forward strand.
CTGCTGCTGGTACAGGAACCGACCTGCGCTTGCCGGCCCGGTCTCGTCCGCTACCAGGGTCACTGTGTGGAGCCATCCAACTGCCCCAAGTTCCGGCTGTACGTCCCGAAGACTGTCTCGTGCGCTTGTAACAGCAATAAGTACGTTGTCCTAGGCTAAGCGTTACGGGCGTCTCGTACAAAATGAGAACCATATTCTGAACCTGCATTTTCGAACCATCCCAATTGAATATCTCGTCTGGAATCAAAGCAGTTTAATAAACAGAAAAAAACAAAATTATTCTATTCTTTCGTCTCATTTGCTACCTACATAACGCATTGTCTACTATGTTTGTTGATCGATGGTTTGACATTTACCACAGGAGTACATGGGTCGAGTACATATACAGCTTGCTACTCCGGAACGGTCCCAAGGACGCTATGGAACTCGGTTATACGAATCAACGTTGGTGGCTGCTGGAACCTTCCATGTTTGTTTCACACCACCGGTATATCAAAGCACGGTGTTCAATCCCAATGAATTGTGTCTGAAAAAAATACATAATAAAATATATTTACATGCAAAACATCCAAAAAAGTAGCTACCATGCATTCGTCGTTTCTGCTGTTGTTGATTGTAAAAAATTTGCAAAAAAATCATTTTTTTTGTTTTATTGTCTTTTCGGCAGTATCTAAAACATGTTGGCTCTCCAGGCGCTATCTTTTTCAAGTGTAAAACAAATAATAAAACATCAAACTATCGGACTCGTTAGTGGTTTCAACAATTTTTGTTATTTTGTTTCTTGAAATAATTCCACCGTGAGGCAAAAAAAAGAAGAGTTAGTTAGGATCGTTTGGACATATGAAGTACAAATTTTGAAAAAAAAAACATTTTTTTTGTTTTATTGTTTTTTGACCTGTAACTAAAACATCTTTTTTAAGTATAAAACAAATAATAAAACATTAAACTATCGGACTTGTTACTGATTTCAACAATTATTGTTGTATTTTTTTTACTTGTAGTAAATTCCACCGTGAGACGAAACAAAAAAGAAGAGTTAGTTTGTTTCTAACCGTTTCTCAAATCGCTGTTTCTCCGAAAAAGCCGGATGTTCATTTTGCGCACTTTTACATACATACCTACACACCGTGCACGTGCGCATTTGCTTCTAAGTGATAACCAGCGGCACTGGGAGTGTGCAGTCAGACCGGCCGACATTTTTCACGTTCCAAAGCAAGGTCTCAGAGGGGGTCAAATACCCGTGGCTTTTTGCCCACAGGTGAAAATCCACAGCGAACCCCCAAAACAAACCAACAAAAACACTCACACAAACACGCATGGAGCGTGCTTGGGTTTGTGGCACTTTCGTGTTGATTTGAAGTTATCAACCCGAAAAACCTTGACCAGCTATCGTCCAACACCACCCGATGCTGGTGCGTTAAATCGTTGCCTTTTGGCATATCCAAAACGTGACGGATGTCTATCTCAGCTCGAACTTGTACTATCTCGCCCGTAGCTGTACGGTCAGTTGGGTGTTCGGTGCGTCGAACGCTTATAAAGCATGTCCGGACTCTGTTGGCCTCGGCTATAGGGTTACAGTGTCAACGAAACCGTTCTGCAAACGCTCGGACCGTGCCATGCGATTCACAGGCTTCACACTCACCGTGGTAGGGAGTACCGCTCTCATACTGCTGACGGTGGCCGGTGGCTCCCATGGCGAAACATTCGCTCTCGTGAACTATGGAGAATCGAAGGAGAAAAGTAAGTTACGCAGGGTCGAGTAGATTCGAGTTCGTTCGAACCTGGTGATGCTGACGTTCCGTTGTCCTGTCGCCAACAGATATATGCTCGCCGTATGAGGTGCTCAAACCGTCGGAACCGTGCTGTGAACCGACCTGTGACGATGACTGTCTGCATGCGATCTGCCGCCGGGCTCCGGATGCTGTCCCAGTTCCAACGTGCGTATGCCGGCAGGGTTACGTCCGACACAATGGGGCATGCATACGGAAGGATTCATGTCCGTCACCGAACGCCAGTCCCATCACGACGTACGATTCGTACCTTCCGAGGAAATACTACACCACTCCACGTCCTAGCAGGCTGAGGTCTTGTGGTCCAAACGAGAAACTCACCCACTGCAGACCGTCGTGTGTGCCGACGTGCGATAATGACTGCTTCGGTGTTAAGCAACCGGAAGTCTGCATTCCGGAGACGAGCTGCGTCTGCAAGGACGGTTACGTCCGCCATAACGGTCGCTGCATCAAACGCTGTGACTGTCCCATGCGCATCCCTTTCCAGCGGCGTCCCGTGTCCGGCGAGTACATTGACTTTGAGGTCGTATCGCTAGAGGGTATGAAGTCGGACGAAGATTTCAACTACCGGCCGCAGGCAGAGTACAGAATGAGCAAATATCCGTACTCCGGCTACGGACAAGCGAGGAAGCCTCCGATGGCACCGATGTACCTGCGCACTGTAACCAGCGCACCCAACTCGGCCTCGGCGTCGTACGAGCGTACTACTACCGAGAAACCCGCCCTCTATCCTCCACTGTGTGCCTGCCACAGCTCCAAGAAAATGTATACCCCGCTGCAAGCGCCCCGCCTAGATGAAACGGCATCGTTCGAAAGCACGGAAGAAGATTCGGACATCGTACCGTACGCCCCTCCGCCATCTGTCGGTCCGTACGGTCGAACGTCATCGATGGGACTCTTCCCGCCAAGTACGACAGCTTCCTCGGCAGGACAGTTCTACGTGCCACGTAAAACGCTACCTGCGCCACCTGTCGCACATCGGTGCGATTGTAACGAGCCGGTAGATCATTTCTACGCATCCGGGCAGGTCGCCTCGGGACAGCAGAGTTCCGCCGCCCAGGACGAGCCCAGGACTCCCACCATTTGGCCGCCGGTTAGTAGCTACTGCACGCGCTGTGGATTTAAACCGAAGAACTGACGCGAATGCGGAGACATGTTTCGTATCTTATAATCGTTCACTTCGTTGCGTTTGCTTTTTTGCACAATAAATTATTTTCACTGGTTTACTGAAAAAGTTAACAGATCGATTTTGTCTGTGCCGAGGAGTTGCATAAATTCACAATATATTAATTATACTATGTACCAGGATCTTGGAGGATGCTTTACAAGAGCGGCAGAGTTACTATTTTTGTAAGTTATAATAATTCAAAAACAATTTGAAGCACCCTGTGACTTTCTGTGGCTTTTGTCAGAGCGAAACCCCATAGTACAAGCTGACAACTGTCGTCAGGTAGTGGAGTTTATTTGACTTAAATTGCACCAACAGCTTCGAATGGCGAATATGGATTTGTTCGCAATTTCTATGGAATGTGCTCGTGACAATCGCTTTTGACACTATTCCTGAATATTTTCAGGTAAATGATTAAATATTTTTATTCTAAGGGGTTTCCTTGTTAAACTCCGATACGCTGTCGCAAAACGCATAATTAAAAGAGAGTTCATACATTCAATAGTAAGTTATATATTTCGAGCCATGGTTAAAGCATGCGCAATAATAGTCGTATGTATTTCGCATTAAAACAGCTCAGTACAAAACATGCATTAACCTACAGTAAACACTTGACAAAACATTCAATAAATACTCCATAACGTAGCGCACCAGAGATCCCAGTTCCATTAGAGCAGATCCATTTTAGACAGATTTTTCGTCAGGATTATACTATGCACGTCGTTGAAAACTGTCCGCACGTTCTGCGTGTCGGTGGCAACGGTGAAATGGAAGTAGCATGTTCGCTTACGCCCTACCAGGTGAGATGTTCTTCGCGGTGGTTCGTTGGTGATGTCCTATTGAAGAAGAAGTTATCATGAGCAGGCACTACAACATTACAGCACTAACAAGACCCACTTACCACCAGTTTCGAGCGAATAAAGGACCGCGTTCGCGTCAGCTCGTCGTACAGCTGCTCCTTATCGGCAAACGCCACGTAGTCATCGTAATCGGGAAAGTATGTTCGTATCGATTTCCCCGCCAGTAGCTTCTGTTCGAGCACGTCCTGTTTGTTCATGAACACGATCACGCCAGTTTCGGCGAGGAACCGATTGTGCCACACCCCTCGGAACAGCTCGAATCCCTCCGCGAGCCGGTTCTGCTTTGGGTCCTCGCGTAGGGTTTGGTCGAAGCCACCGCAGGAGATGAGAAATAGAACGGCGTGCACGCCTTCGAACGCTTGCATCCACTTGCTGCGATGATGCCGCTGGCCGCCGACATCGAACATGCGGAATTCCTGCATGCCCCCTCCAAGCGGACCGGGCATGCGTACGTTGAACCGGATCTCCTGGATGCCGGTGGTGGTTTTGCGACAGTTCAGGATGTCGCTGTTGGTGGGGATGTATCCGGGCATTGAGATTTTTTCCACGCGGTCCAGAAAGCTGCGGATTGGAGGATAGTGTAAACGCACGTTAATGCTCGACGCCATTTTGGTGATGCTTTTCAATACCTACTACTTGGCACTTTCAATCAGCTGAAACTCGTTCGAGCGCTTGTAGCATCGCTTAACGCCCGAATCGGACCACAGACGACGAACGCACTGCACGTACTCCGCCGAGAGATTCCAGGGCGCTTGATGGCCCATTCGCAGGATGTACTCCGCACACCGCTGATTGTTGACCGAATCGAACTCCAGAGATAGTAGTATAACTTGCCGCACTAGCTCGTAGATCGACTCGTGGATGTTCTCGTAGATGTCTGACAGCTTCTCCAAACGTTCACTGCAACAAACACAAGGAAGGGATAACACGTTGTTTACAACCGCCGACAGACACATGTTAGGGAAAGAAACTTCCAACACTCACTCGAAGCTGTAGCTGTTCTGAATGTGTAGGATGCGCATCTGCTTGATGATGGTCGTTTTGCCGGACTCACCGGCACCGAGCAGCAGGATCTTCACCGGATCGCGGTACAGTTTGCGCATCTGTACCATCTCCTTGGAGGATTGCTTCTTTCTCGCCTGCAGCTCGTGTGAGGGCCGCCGGAAGCAGTCGATGAGCAGCATGATGGGGTAGCAGATATTCACGCACGAAACCGATGCCGGGATGCTTTGCGATTCGGCCAGCTGCAACCGAATGACCGTCCAAGTCCCGTGGGCAGCGAATTAAAAGACCTGAAAGCACGAGAACCTGCAGCGGCAGAAAAGGGTTTTTGTAATTTGTGTAATTGATGTGTGCTGATTGTGGATGGGAGCAGGATGTGGAGTGGGGGGGGGGGGGCATGTTCGAGACATGTACTTTTCGGTGGTCGCGATCGTTGCGATTCGTTATCGGTTGCTGAAGTGTGCAGGGAGAGTATCGCGTCTACCCGATCTTTCAATGCCGCGTGGAAGGAAATGACGCTTAACGAGAGGCAAATTCTTTGGCACGACGCGCAGACAAATCAAAGCTACCACCGACCGTGGCGGCGTCTGGCAATAGTGAGTTATTTAAAGCGTTTGACACTGTCCGTGCATTATCTTCCACGATCTCGTATGCCCGGGATGCGGATGAGTCAGGCATGATGGGAAGGTATTTTTGTTTTAAACCGTAGACATTGGTCGAAATAAGTCAATTCTTGCACAATACAGAATGCGAAAAAAACAGTTTATTCATTTACACATTTTAGTAAGACTTCAAGGAGAACAAAATCTAAGTTCCTGGAGCGAAAATTCACACACACAAAAAAATGATTGCAATCTTCCTGCAACACGAAAAAACGAGATAAAATCTTTGATGCTATCGACGCAATGCAATCGCTGCACAACAATCGCTGGAAGATTGTATCCGGCGAAATCCAAATCGTAGCAAATTGAAAGTATTTCAAGAGAAAGATTTAGCCTGAAAGCAACATAAAAAAGCAATACTAAAAAACTTAATACACGCCAGCTGCTCGCGAATTCGCTACCGGATATCTACCGGTATCGCTTATCGATGTTAATCAAACACTCGCAAACACTGAAACAATCCTAAACACTGCCTGTATCGCACCGATGTTCAACAGATGTTAATTCAGTGCGAAGCCCACACAACGCGAAGCAGTGGTAGCAGCAGCCGTCCATGTTTGCCGTCCGGTTCGATTGGATTGATTGGATTTTACATGACGGTCTGCTGCACCGCTATCCAAGTCGCTATCGATCCACACCGCCTGGTGGAGTCATCCATCCATCAAGTGGAAGCATCAATTTGCGTACACTTTACAAACAGAAAACTTATCGCCGCGGTAGTGAAGGTACCGACCGAGGATGGGTTCTCTGTTTGATTGCGTTCCACATTAACCATACCTGTGTGACTAACTGCAGCTCTTACCGGTTTCAGTGTGTCTTTATCTGACACCGCGTGACGTCAAATTCGTTTTCATTGAAGAAAACATTCATCTCCACAAAACACCTGCCGGAAGCCATTATGCTGACGGTGGTACTTGAGGTGGTACGTGCGGATCGTACCTCTTCTCGGAGGCACGTATACGCGCCCCAAGCTGGTATGGTCAAAGTTCTCGGAAAATAGAGTAGTTGCATTGATTTCTGCAAACTACTAATCCCTCCCACTGAGATAGCGCGTGAAGAAACCCCCCCAGCAGGCAAGTTGACGGTGGGGTCGGTGGTTGGCGATAAGTGAAGATAATTGGAGGTCACCACTACTAACAGTGCGGTGGAGTCCCGCGACCGATTGAATCAGCGGATTAAACGGATCACAAACGTGTTGACTAAGACGGCAAGTGGGTATTCGTGTGCAATGTGAGGTAATACTACGGTGCGAATCGTGACTACGAAGCAGGATTAATCGAGTAATAAAACAACAGTACCGATGAGTTCATATGAGTCGAACAAATAGGCTTCATCTTTTGGGAAGTAGGCACTCGGAGTAGTTGCTAAATGCGAAGTTCTCGGTACTGCGTGGGTATGATATTCTTAATCAAGTAAGCTTACTACTAAGACCAACGTAATATCAAACAACAAGATCATCAAGTAGAAAGCGGAGACAAGGAAAACGCCTTTACAGGGTCGTAAGACGTTGGGGTTCAAACAGATTCTTACCACAAAGCCCCAACAAGAGTAGTTACGGTAACATTTAAACTATACACATCAGAAATAAAACCAAGCTAACTTACCTCTGGTCCGGTAGTTTCTTAGTAATCCTTAAGTGTCGTAGGTCAGGTCAAAGAAGATAGTTTCACAAATAGTTGATCACCGTATCAAACACGTTCGAATTAACAATCAGTTGTACACTGAGGCAGCCTACTTTGATCGTTCTGCTCGTATCTTGAACACGTTCGCCAGCATTCATAATAGCACAAAAACTTAATTTTAAAGCCACCTCGACCACCTATTTCTGGCCGGTAAGTGAGGTTTCACTCTTCATTTCCGTCCACAGATAAAAAACATATGTACCCCACCCGATCAATACACTTGCTTAATGTGACAATCGCACAGCTTATCTGGTCAAAAAGGGTGTGTTGCTCTAGCCGCTTCCAAACGCGCACTACCGCGGAAACAGCGGTGAAAACTGCTGATCTACACAATAATAAGGCCATCAACGGATGGGTGGGAAGCATTTTAAGGGAAAGTACACGTACGGCCCATTATCAGTATCCCCATCCCTACTCCACATCGGTGATAGTAACGTTGCGCCCATGCCCCGTTCCAGTTCAGACCCCGCTCGTTTCAGTTACAACGCTGAACAGCGCGATATGCTCACCAATACTGTCCCCAGGAGCATCTTAAAAAAGAGAACTTATTCAACCAATCGAAGCAATACCTGGCTCGTTTTGTAACGAGCATCAGACGTGTGTGCGTGCAGCCGGTGCGTTTGTTTACGGTGTCATTGTGCAAACCATAAAGGGTCATATACTGATCACACGAAGATGTTGGACCCGGACTACGAAGATTATGGGTGGATTAATGGTCCCGTGTCTTAAGAAATCGAGAGTACAAGAGCTATATAATAACCCCGTTCTATTCCGTATTTTCAAGGTCCCACCCGCTTTGTCACACCTTGCCTCTTACCGCTTTATGAAGTAAAAAACTATTTGTTTTTCCAATAAAATTAATCTCTAGCACTTTAGCGCCGTCACGTCCCTGGAACGTGCGAATAGAAAGCTAGTTCAGTGTATTTTTCGCAAACAAAATTGGCACTCTTAGCGTACAATGTTATCTACGCTGCGGTGATAATTAAGGAAGAGAATATCTAGTCCGCTGACCATTCGGTACGCATTGATTCGGTTCCCAGGCATCTGAAGTACGCGAGGAACGAGACTATATTAATTCATGTTAAGGTACTCGAGTAAATTATACAACGGTCAGAAGTACACTTGGTGCTGTACTTTATAGGTTTACGATCGGTGTCTACGCTTGCGCAGTGAAAACGCACGTACATCCACTCTCTTTCCGGGTCGGCTGAGAGAGATTTATTACAAAATTGGAATAAACGATGGAAACATGTGACCAGATGTATCTGTTGTCATGTTATACTTCTTTTTCCGTAGAGATGTTTCAGAAATGTTAACACAAGCTAATGTTAACACCTAATGTTCTTCATGACACCAGCTAAACAACATTTTCTTCATAGCTCAATTGAAATGTAAGAACAATGCTTCCACAAGGAACCAAAAAAGGTTCCTGAACTGCACAGGATATTTCGGATACGGTACGTTCAAGTGAGAGATTTAACTTAAAGCTTCTGTTATACAATTTTATGTTACCCTAATGTTTATCTTAAGCCATCAGGCCTTAAATTATTGCATGGAAAAATGGAACAGAACATTTTGCGCCCTTTCCTAACTCGCAGCGAACCACCATGGTAGTTATGCGAATACTGCATGCAACGCACACTCGGAATAAGATTCAATCCGCGTTTGGTGAGTTTGGTATGTTTTTTCTGTTTTGTTTTGATTGCTAGGGCAGATGAAACAAATAAAATTCTATTATATTATCCTCCCTCTCTCTCATGCCTTTTGCACCCGAAACGTTCGCCTTTCACTTTAGCAGTGACCATTTCAGTTGCTCTTTGGCCGACTGTAGAACCTGCAAGGAAGGAAGGAAGCAAATCGGTAAAAAACAATTCAAAACGAGGCTAAGACGGTGGGGCAACCAATTCCGGAGGACAGACACTGGAGAGAATTTTGGCGTTGAAATACTAGTAGCAATTGAATTGCTTTCTTTAATTAGGTATTGTTCGTTTTTTCTCACTCTCTCGCCGATTGATCGATTGTTTCGTTCGCTAACAGGTGCACTGTGCATGGTGGACAATATCACACGTGTTTTGGAGACAATTAGGCAGGTTGAACGATTCCGGTACCCCTGTTCACCAAAACAGGCCATGAATTGCGTTAGTTACCTGCGCAACGGTTTGCTCCCCGATTGGAATGTCATCGTTTCGCAAATCCACTCGCTTCATTACGGAGGATGGATCTGCGTCCAGGATGATGCTGTAAGAAATTACACGTGAGTAACAGTCTCAAGAGGGTGGGGGTCTCAAACTGAGAGCGTTAAACGGGCTTACCCGCCGTCACAAATTTCATCGAACGCTAGCATCACGATGTCAAGATTTTCTAGTACAGCTCGCTTCTCGACGTTCTTCTTCAAGATCATTGCAATCGTGTCGTACAGGCAGTTCAGCACTGACAGCAGTATTAGCTCGTTTTCCTGCGTGCTGCCCATTACGTAGAAGAACAGATCTACGTTACTCTTGTACACGCAGGTCAGCCCGTCGAGCATGATGATTTCCGCATCGGCACGGTGTGTTTTGTTGAAAAGGTTCTTCTCGTACGCCCGCTGCTCCTTTACCGTAGGGAAAACATTTTTGTCGTAATACTTAGCCAGTATCCGGTTGCCGTCGTTGTCCAGAATGCACATTCCCTTGATGGTATACAACGTAGGTTCCTGGCCGGCAATGATGAAGATGACACACGCATGAGAAACATCAGTTTGTTCAGAAGGACCACTTGTCGGCCGATACTTACCATTAACGCATCCATTTTCCAGAGTAAAGTGTGAGGGTTAGTTATAAAAAAACCGTTTTTTCCTACAGAACTCGAATAATTCACGACGAAACCCTCCGAAAAACCTGCCCACTGTAAAATGTTTACGTGGAGAAACGTCGTAAATGTCATAACAAAAGCGATCTGTCATACGGATGGCGCACAGTCGGTGACAACCCAGCCTGAATTTTTAGGGAAATAAATGTACCGTTTCTTCCCGTATCATAGATCAGACCAGATCAAATGTTTAAGAATCTAACTAATAATTCCACACTGAAGCACACTGTCGATAAAACATGTTATTAATTTATTTGAGAGTGTCCCGTACAATTGGCGCGAAATGTGTTGGTGCGAAAGAGAGGGAAAACAGTGGCTTGTTCACTCCGCCCGCTCTACTTTGTATCATACGGCAGAGCCTGATGAGAGTCGATTTTGTTGCTATCAGAAGCTCGGTCGCATGGTTTTACTTAATGTGCAGTCTATGCAGTGAATTGATATTCCGGGCACTATAATACGAAAATATCTTAATTTTTAGTTCGTTATTGGGTTCGCTTAATTAACTGTGTCAAAACGAAACATATCACAAAATCCACATTTTTTTCTGACTTGGGAATCGTGGACTCGGTAAACAAAACGAAGCAGGATTCATTTTCATCAAGGTGTTTATATATGTAATATGAATTTTTATAGATTTTGAGTGCACCATTATGGTGGTATTTTTTAAAAGTACGTGTAGAAAATGATACGGCTTGTGGCTTTTTAACCCAATATTGGTAAGCCTTGAAATACGCCGTTCCTCGAGGCTTCCGGCTTGATACAGTCAAGACACAGCAAACCCGAGCTCAACTTTTGAACTGCACACAATAAACAGTGATAAACGGTTCATTCGGTCCAGCTTTGCAAAGCTTTGAACCTATGGTGTCTGACGGGGCGGCTCTGGCTGACACACATAAATACCACGTTCAACGAAAAATTTCAATTTCATCTCGCCTCGCTTGCGTTGGACGAAAGAAAGCCGTGTGTCGTCTCCGCACATAGCAGCCCAGCCGCCCGCGGTTTCGTTCGTGTTGTGTCCTGTGCAGGCAGGCTTTTCGGTGCGTTATTCTGCGTACATTGTGTGTGCGTGTGCGATTAGTGTGGTAAGGAAGCAAAAGCCGGAATCCTTTTCTGCAAGGAACCGGGCGCGCCACGAGATACCCGGAACACAGACAGTCTACCGTCCGGAGTGCTGCCACCACAGGGGGATAAAACCCATACGTGTGTTTGTGCTGGGGTTGTGGGAGAACAGGAAAGGTGAAAAGCGGTGCGCTAGCAGCATCGAAAAGCAACGAATAACTGTTCCTGGAATGGGTGTGTGCGTGTGTGAACTGAGAAGAAAAAAAAAACAGGGGAAAACAGCAAATGGAAACGCGTGTTGCGAAAATGACTAATGCGGTGGTGCAATCATCGGCTCGAATTATCGCAGTCGGAAATGATCCAACACCACCAGCGCCGTGCCCTCCCATCGCATCTCCCGTTTTGCATCTTCGTGTTAAGGACATGTGCACTTGCGAATCGCATCCGTCCTGTGCATGTGTGTATGTGAGCACGTGTATGTTTTATCAGTGACATAACAGGATCATTGTGCGTGAAGAAGAGCAAGAAGAAGAACGTGAGAGTGAAAAGCCGGCTTTTTCTCGCGCTTCCCATCTCGGCAGGATGCCTTCAATTATTCTTCCCGTCGAGCTGGTCGTGCTGGTGATGGGAGCGGCATTTTTTCCTTTTTCGTTGAGTCCTTGCTGCTCCTCCATATCCTTTCATTCAACACTTGCATTTTTGCCATTTTCGGGGGAGCGCACGTGAGAGCGAATGAGAGGAGAGAACGCGTTTTCTACACTCTCGGGTTGCTTCGATTTATATGTGTGCGTGTTTCTGTGTGGCATTTCCGTTTATTCTGCTTCCGCTGCTTTTTTTTCTCTTTATCTTTGCATCCTATCGTTGCAAAACTGAGAAGAAGAATCTGCCGGCGGAATGTGTCCGGAATTGTATTGGCTGTGGTGGGATATGAGTCGGCTCCGATCGATGGTACGACAACGGCGACGTGCGAAAGTGAATAAATTCCGTGCTTAAATGATCCAACTTTTTTGGAGAGAGTGAGCTGAACGAAAAATTCCTTTATTTTTTGCTTTCGAGCAATATTTTTCAAAAATCACCTGCCTCAGTCGTGAACAGATGAGCATGGGGAAGGTGTTGATGAATGTTACATTTTAAAATATCTTCTCTTTCGACGGTGTCTAACCAGGAAGCCGCGTAACGTCGGTGGTTCTTCTCCAATCCGTGTGCGAGTGTGTGTGCGCGTGTGTGTTTTTTTCTCGCAATAGTCGCAGGTGGCTGTGCAGTAAAGGCAAATAAGCGACGTCCTCCGCAGTTTATGCGACCAGCATAAGTGTATCAGAAGAAGAAGAGGTGCGAAAAAGTGTGCCCTACGGTGTGGTGTTGTTTGTTTTGCGAAAGGACTCTTCCAAACTCCAAATTCCTTCTGCGCCTGCCGACCACAACGCCATCATCGCCTCAAGATGAATGTCGAGATCACGCCAAACTACTCGTACATCTTCGACTTCGAGAATGAGTTCATCCACCAGGACACGCGCGTCTGGATGGTGAAGAACTGGACGTACGTGTTCTACTACTGCGGCATCTACATGGCGGTGATCTTCGGTGGCCAGTACTACATGCAAAACAGGCCAAGGTAAGACACGAAAACCAACGCAAATTTAATTGTATTTTAAAATTTGTTCAATACTGAATCTAATGTCGATGAATTTAACGTTTCTTGGTTCAAAATATTATGAAAATTTGTTCAAGACACTGATTAGTATCTTCTCTTGAATGGCCAAAAACTTCCAACACTTCAAGACCTCTTTGCTGACTAGGAAGTCTTCAAAATGAGAATTTAAAGCTCAAACCTTCGATGATCCAAGGAAGGATAACAATATCATTCCATTCGCAACTACCTCGGTTAAGAGGTTTACCCTAAAGCAAGGTCTTCTGGTGTGAAGACTGTTACACAGTAATGTTCCAAAATGTTGGCTTTATTTTCAAACAAGGAAGCAACTAGCAAGGTTACTTACCTAAGTTCACCGCCTGAAAGATAAGCCTGCAATCCAATGCGTGTTCTTGCTCAGCTTTGCACCATTTAGTAGGCAGTTAGCACGCTAAAGAAGATCACGAGTTCGTGGCGAGGCACGTCTGTAAGCTCTTGGTTCTAGTCATGCGGCAGAAACTATCGGCTTTTACGAAACTATTCGGTAGGAAAAATATACCAACCCCTGCTGTACTCACGAACTGTCTCAAGGAGATCGTGTAGATTGTTGTTAAATAGATCGTGAAGATTTATGTCATATCTTTACTAGCACTTTCGATTGCGTCAACATGAGGCGTAAGATTCGATATTAAGCGAATCGCAAAAGGAACACTATAAAACGCTTGGTTGCGATTGTTTCACCTGGTTCGCGCTGCTGGGAGCATCCATTCAAAGAAAGCCCAATGACTGACACCAATGACTAACACCTTGCGAATTGCGCGATTCTAGAACGGCCTTGCTTAATGAAGAGCCTAAATAAATTTGATTTAAAGCCCGAAAAAAAAACCACCACCCGATTTCGTGGTGTATTTTCAGCCCCTTCTCTCGGGCGTTGGTTTATCCGCGCGAAACCGTAAAATACCCCGTTGCGGTGGTGTTGTTGTGGAACCACCTTCTCCCCTAGCCCGCGGATGCAGTTGTGTTACTTTCGCACCCGGAGCACGTCGTCGGTAAAAGCCCTTGGTTTGTGGCATATGAAGTGTTGTTGCAACTAGCGACTAGCCAACAGAACGTCACGCGGCACGTCGGTTGTCTTGACGGACGTTCGCGGGTATTTGCGGCATGGGGAGCGGAGCGGAGAGCTAGGATTTATCATCCCGGAAAGTTCGTCCTGCAAGCGAGACGAAATGGCGAGACTCACTTGGCGCTTGGGACGCAACATTGGCTCGAACCGAAGTTCCGCCTGGAACGAGTGTCGTGATGGTGTTTCATTTAACACAAATAACAATGCCGCTTGGTCACGGTTGGATTTTCCCCTGCTATAATCTGTCTCTACCTTGACTTTGCGAAGGCTCTGGAACTTCTTGATGTCGACGACGAGACGACGGCGCCGGCTCCACCTTGCACTCATGGAGGGGGCTCGTCTTTCCGACTCTTGTCCGACCACAAACAAAACAAACGACGAATGAGAACGAGCAGACAACCGATCGAACGATCTTGAACGATCTTGAACTTCGTTGTACGATATTTTGGTCGGTGAGGCGAGAGATCGAAAAAAAACGTACCTTAATTGAGCTCCATTGTCATCGTCTAACAGCCTAACGCACCTGTCGGCGCGAGGTGTTGCGAGATTCAAATTGCAGCGCCAATTGAAGTACCTTCATGCGGTGTTTTCGATGACTTCCTGACTGCCAGGAGCAGCAGTCCCGTCCTCCTTGACCAGTGGCGGCTGTTTTGGGGCGTTTCGTTTTGCTTCCTTCCTGGTCCTGCTGTTAGAGCAACCTCGGAGCGTCATCCCAGCAATTGCCCACCCCACACGTACTTACGGAGGCCCCGCAAGCCGCCGAAGGAGCTCCTCCGGGTGCTCCGTGAAGTTGTTTGTTTTTCAGCGCACCTCGCACCGCTTTATTGCCGTGAACTTGCCGACGATCATAGCACCGAAGTATACAGAGGTGCTATGGAAACTACGTTTTTTTTTGTAGTTTGCTCCCCAGCCTGTGTAGATGTGTGGAGTGGACAAATTAGCGCTCCATCTATGCGCGCATCAGTCGGGTGCGTGAAAATCGAAGATCGACACCCGAACCGAATGACGTCAGCTACTGATCTTCTACGACGCTTCCTCTTCGGGCACGACACCCGAAAGTGACAGAACAGAACAAAAAAAACCCCATTGGGGAGCATGCGCTAAACGCACGAGAACGATGAGAATGAGAAGATCTTTCTGGACAGCACGTGTGTGTCGGGGGTTTTTATTTTTTGGTGTGTGTGTGTGTGAGTGACCGTGAACTTGAGAAGCACAGCTGCCCATTTGGGAGCTGTTGACTTTGGTGCGTTCGCGAAAATCGGAAATGCAAATGTTTGCCCAGTGGCGTGCGCTAATTCTCGTGCTCCACAAAGTCTGCTTCCTTGTTGGGTGAGAATGATGCTGGATGCGGGCTGCTGCTGTTGATACAGCTGCAAGGCGTTACATGAAACATGTGCTAGATGATCTCCGCTACGTGCCTTTCTCAAGAATCTTTCTTGAGCTCGTGATCGTGGATACACATCATGTTCCTCATTCGAAGTTACTTCCAATGGCCTAAACTTGCCGTAAAACACACGCGATAGGGGGTTGTGGAGGGTGCCTGACTCATGATGTCTAGACCACAATCGTATCGTCGTGTCGTCTCCCAACCAACGCCCTTCGCATTGGGCGGTGTAACGTCAACCACACACGCGGGAAAGGAAGTTACTAATCGCGAATTACCAACACCACCAGTCGACCAGTCAGCCCCACCGATGACAGCATTGATTCGGTACAAGCACAAACACCCATATGCGTGCTAATCGTGCTTATCTCCCGTGGGAAAAAAGTGATTGGTACATTAGTATTGGTATTATCTACCAGCCAGCCAGCTACCTGTTGTCGAAGTAAGTTTGACCGGTTCGTGTGCCGGAGACGCCAATCCGTAGGGAATTCAACAGCCGGCTATCGATGATTTATTGCGGCGGAGATATCTATCACTGTTACCAGTGTGAAACTTATGAAACTGGAAAGAAGTCGTTGGACCATCAATAATTCTTTAAAGTCACAAGATTTGGACATTTCTTGGAATCCTGAATATGAGTAGTTCAGATGTGGGGACTATTATGATTTTATTTGATCTGCTTAAACGCGAATTTTATTTCAGTTCTGTTTACAGATGCTTTTCCATTTCTTATCATATCTTTTTTTTTAAATCCTTTCATAGGTTAGGATATCAAAAAACTTTATTTTTGCCTTGAAAGCCATGCGGTTCTTAGACTGCTTGGACATAAATTCTGCTTTTTTGGGTATTTGTATCTCAACATTACTAAACTCTTTCGAACAGAATCATACAAATGCGGTGCGAAAGAGACCCCTAGCTAAAGTCGAAGCGACTAGTTGTCTAAAAGGGGTTTCGCTTCGAAATGACTGAAACTAGAAAGTGTCGTTTTCGGGGGCTTCTCACTCGCCTCGTGACAACTCTTTCGCCGGCTGGCTTTTCCGCAACAGCAAGTGATTAATAGTCTTAAAAGGAGCTGTCGTTCTATTCGGTCCCATCCGAGACAATTAGCATTCATTCAGCTTCCGTCGTTTCGCTTTCGCTCTCTTGCAAAAAAAAAAAAAATGATGTCCAGAGGTAGATCCTCCTACAGCGCTGCAGGCTGAGATCTTAATGGGAAGGACCACACCGTATAGAGGCGATTCTTCCTTTTGCATAATTGAATCATTCCCGTCCCGCTCAGCATCCCACGAGCGTCCCGCGTTTTTCGGTGTACTAATAAAGCGATCTTCCCTGCCGCTCGTTCTTTCCGTAGCGGTTGTTACGTTTCCGCTTTGTTACTCGCGTTGTTATCGCGGGAGGGACAGAGTCATTCACTTAATCGTCCTCGTTTGGCCGGCGCGGTACGAGCATATGAATGCGAAAGGTTCTACGCTAGTATGCGCGCGTGTCCGTGTTTGTGTGTCGTTGTGGTCAATTGCTGGATGAGATGATTGCGAACTTCACCGGCGGATAAAGGGGCAACGTTGCACGTAACACCGGGCCCCGGGTTTTCGCTGCCGGGACGCGTACGACGGTGAGATTATTAACATATTTCAGCACTTGGAAAGATCTCTCTCCCGCTGGCACCGGGGGTGGCATTTTTGCGCCGCTGACGACGACAAGTTCCGACCCGTTTGATGTTGTTGATGATAATTTTGTAGTGCATGATTTCATTTGCAAGTGTGTGTGTGTGTGCATTTGTGCCTGTGTGAGGATGGGCTTTAGAGGGGCGCTTCCATCTCATTAGAGCGCCTGTGATGTGACAGATTGCATGCGTCGGACATGGTTTGTAAATTGGCATGGCGGTCTTGATGTGGTTTTAGCCATTTTTTTCACCTTCATCACGTCCATTACCCAACCCCGGGTCGGTTCTCCGTACCGCTATCATTTTCTGCAAGCATTGCAAATTTTAAATAATTGATTCTTTCTTGCGTGCACACTTCGGGAACGTGACCGGCTCGCACACACTTAGCCAATTCTTTCCACGCCGGAACGGCGCTCCATAAAATCCTTGCCGAACGAACCGAGTCCTGTCGTTGCACGGCACGGTTGCATTAATTGATAGATAGACTCCCCCGACGGGTGGTGGTGCTTTCTTTTTTGTTGCTTCCGGTGAATTTATATGCATATGAAACACGATGCTACAGGTTGGGCCTTCGCTTCGTAGCCCCGTGCCCTTTCCACTTCCGCGTGGGTTTGTGTGCTAGAACCGGATGTATCATTAAACCCACGGTGACTAAGCAAGCGGCACGCGGGAAGTGCTGGGGACTATTGGGGGAGGGGATACGCGGAAAAGGTCAGCCCTATCCCTCTCGTCTGGGTTTGCATAAACTGGACCGCTAATTGATATGGATTCACGCCCGAAACGGACGGGGAATAGGGAGGATGACGAATGTCCTTTGCATGGGGTTTTGCATATTCCAAATGGGTGTTGTTTTTTAAATAAAAACTTGTTGTTAGAATAGAAATAACTTGTTGTTAGAATAAAAACTGCAATTGTATTTTCTCGAAGTTTGAATTTAGTTGGACCAAGTTTAAAATGTATAGTTTCTTTCTGGGGAGGAGATTATATTTGTATTTCATATTTTTATGTATCTACATTTTTATTTATATTTGTATCGATTACAGTTGTGATGAGATCCTCTTGAGGTTGTGTATTATGAGCTTCTGATCAGAAAAGCTTATGAAAAAAGAAAACTATGAGTGTGAGGAATGATGTTTTCGATATTTAAATTTTATTTCAATCGATATGGAGTGTACATCGAGCTAGGAAGGGCCCTTTAGAAGTTGTTCATTATGAGCTACTGATGAAGAGAATAAGCTTATAAGAGCGCAATATTTTACCACTTTTATCCACTGATCTGGTTTAAAACACTTTTTTCCTACAAGCTATCACCACAAGTTTCGTGCGACGCTGCTCGCGAAACTTTCTCAACAAAAATATAAATTTGAAAAATGTTTCCAAAATGCCAGTTCCGTCCTCGATTCGGTCGGTTAATTTCACGTGTAAGTTGTTCCCGTGCTCGTCGAAAGCCACGTGCCCGGAACGCAGCGAATTAGCAAAACATGATTGACAAAAACGCATATGTTTCACTTGTCAGCTTTTGCAACGCCATCATCATCATCATCATCGTCATCGTCGAGAGAGTGAGAGCGGTTTCTCTCCGGTGTTTTAATTTGTGCCCAGCGTATCAAGCCCGGTTGGCAAGTTTTTGATTAGGTCATTTGATGCGCGGTCGCCCCGAGTGGACGTATTGTATTGTAGAGCACTTCATTCGTGTTCGCGCACCGTGAGCATTGCGTTTTTATTGATCCCTGTTTGGGGGTTGAAAATCGCCGGTTCGCCTGGAACACGGCTGGCGACAGCTTGCCGGTTGCGGTGGCACACAAGGAAACATAAAGCCACCACCCCGTGCTGCCCGACGGGAATCTCGGTTCGGTTCTTCCCCGACTGCCCGAAGGTTTGTGACGATATCGCGTGACTTGAAGCCGTTTTCCGTTTTCCAGCGGGTTGGCTATCGGGGCTGGATTGCGTAAACATGTTATTGTTCCTTTCCACAGCCCTCGCGGTTCCGATATGTGGTGCGAAAGGTTCTTCGCTCCCCCGTTCGGTGGAAGTACCCCCATCAGCTTTGAGACAAAAAAAAAGAGGCAAACTGTGTGAGTGCGAGTGCATCAAACACTTCACCTGCGGCATTAAAGGACTTTTGATCGCCCGCCAGCACTTCGTTGACAGATATTGGCATAATACTTCCTACGGCGGCACAACTCCTCTTCTCCCCGACCAATAAGCTGTGTATGGATCGTTTGCTAGCACGCGAGAATGAAACCATTATTTGTCACGTGGTTGGCTGGCTGACTTCAGCGCACCGGCCATCACTTTTCTAAATCGATGAAAATAATCGTCGATTATTTTGTCATCACAAATGATTACATTCGAGTTGCGCACCGATTTGAGTGAGAGTGAGTGAGTGTGAGAGAGAGAGAGAGAGAGAGAGAGAGAGAGAGAGAGGGAGGGAGA
>JXXA01017654.1:0-14803 GCA_000956255.1 Anopheles punctulatus
GTTGATGATTCCCTTATGACAGTACACAAGTTGCTCCCAAGTAAGCAGTTGCTGACATTACTCAGTCCATTCCATCAGGCGTCCTTCCACATCTTTTAGCTTAAAATAAACTAATCATCTTGCTAATGCAAACGGGCACCCTGCCCGCTGCCCGCTGCCCGCTGTGTACCATAATTAATTCTAATCGCCCAGCAACGAGAGAGAAAGGAGCACGGCGATTGCCCGAGGGCTCTCGCGCGGTCAATATCCGCGTCTCCTAATAAGGTCACCGCAGCTCGGGCAGCGGGCAACACCTGAGTCACACAAGTGTGATCGAGGCCGGCGAACAAAGATTACCGGGATGATATGAACGAAGAAAAAAAAAACTCTTTCTCCTATACATCATCGGCGATTGTCTGTCATCATAATCGTCATCAGGTCCGTGTGGTTTATCCGCAGCATCGTGAAGGCCACTTCCGTGCGTCCGGCTTTTGAGTCACGGAGTCTTGGCCGGAGTGGGAACGCGTTAATTTCTGCGCTTCAACCACGGTGCCCTTTGGCTGCGACGAGGGACCCACTTTCCCTTCGCACTCACACACATGCACGCCGGTGGGACTCTTTCTATCGGCCAGCTTAACGCTGTTTCCGCAAACATTTCCCCTTTTCCGCTTCCCAACGGGCAGCAAATGCTCATATGCCGACGCGCGCACTCAGCCCCGTACGAAAGCTATTAAACGTGAGAAGTAAATTGCATTACAAGGAGAAAAAAAAACAGGTTTAACAACAAGCAAATATAACAACAAAAAAAAAAATCTGACCATTTCAATCTGATGAAGCACCAGAAATTGAAATAAACTCACAACAGTAACAGCAACAACAGCAAAAAAAACCCTACTTCGAGCAAAGGGGCCGCGTCGGTGCCTAACTCTGAGGATGTGCGCCGTAAATTGTGTATGTGTGCGCGTGTGTATTTTTTTTTATTTCATTTGTGCTCTCACTCGATCCATCTTTAGCCGCCCGCGTATTTAGATTAGGGCCATCGTTCAGCTCTCGTGCTGCGCCTCTCCGTAACTAGGCCACGCGGAACCAGGTTTATGAGGCGCGCAAGAGCATAAAATCGGTGGCTCGCGTGGCGGTGGCGCTAACTGCTTGCTTGTAGGCGTGAGCCGCCCGTTTGCCGATGGAAGCTTGATAAGGAGAAGGAGAAGGTTCACGTACGAAGTGGCGCGGCGCATGTTCCATGGAAGAATGTTCCATGTAGCTCTCTTTTTGATTGCTCTTTTTGATGACTCATCATCGCCAATCGGTTTGCGTTACGTACGAAAAAGTTAACTACAAGCGATCGTAAAAATATCCTACCCCATTTGATTTTATTTCCCTTCTCCGTTGCAGCTGCCAATACCATTGGCAATTTTCAACGCCATCCAGAGCTGAATCGGGGGGGGCTTTGGAACACCCCGAACCGAATTGTGAGCTGTGCGTAGATTTCCCTCTTGATCGTGTGCCCTCTCAGACACACACACACCAAGGACGAACGCACCCATACACACACACACATACACGCACACAATTTGGTTGCAAAAACAAAGCGCGAAAAATGTTTCACGCTGTGTGAAAGCGTTTTGTTTTGCTCGGCGTACACTTTCATTCTCCACCGTTGCCCGTTCCCCTCCCCCTCGGCCACCACCTGTGGGCGGTGGGTGTCATAGTCGAAATTAAATTCAAGGTTCCTCCTCCTTTAGCAACGTGACACAAACACACGCCGAGGAGAAGCGCGCACGCCAGTGCTGCAGGGGTTGCGTTTTTTGCGCAATTGCATTTTTTGGCTTTGCCGACGTTACGACGTCTTAGGCTTTTGTTGTTATTTTATTCTTTTGTGTATGTGTGTGTGTTTCACCGTTCCGCCCTCGTTCAGGGGGGGGCTAGTGTTGGTGTGTGCTGACAAATCCGGGCGTCCGGGCACGCACTTTGTCGCATCCATTCTCTGTCGATGAATGGTGAGGGAAGCGTGTTTTAAATATTAGCAATGGTCCTTTTTTTTTTGGCAGAGTAGAGAAAGGTGCAAAAGTGCAACCGACACAGTGACGTGCCGGTTTGACGCCGGTTTGAGCATATGTTTCGTGACGCACCATCGCTTGCGGCAACGAATCGGGTGTGAATCATTTTTATGCAACGCAAATCGATGCGCAACGTGTGGAGTCATCGGAGATTTGGAAACAGACGGACAGAAACAGAGCCAGCTTAGCGGATCGTAAAAAGCGAAGCCAGTTAACATGTGTGTTTGTGTTTTATTTTTTTTTTAGATGCAAAATATAGACAATAAATTGAGCTGTTCAACGATAAGATTCTCTCTCGGGGTTTAAGCAAAACGAAGCGTTGAATACTCCACGCCAAATCGCACCGAATTTAATGTGTTCACATTTGACGCGAAACGGAAAAGCAGGCTAAAAGTAAATGTTCCATTAATCGCGGCTGGTGGATTGTTTATTTTTAGGCTGTTTCGTTCGTTTTCGCTTTTCGCACTGCGCATTGTCGACCCGCGCTTGGACAATGTTCGTCGATGGGCTGCAGAATGGACCGATTGGGGTCAGCCGATTAGGCGTGAGATCCGTCCGAATCTCCTTACCTTTCCCCTGTGTCCCTTTGGGTGTGCCCCGGATAGCACACGAAACCGAAGCCACAAAAGCAACGGGAAGAAAATGCGATACATTGAAAAACAAACAGCGAGCCGCGCGACGGCGACGATAGTAAAAGCTTCGTTTGGCATAAGAAAAGCGCCATCGGCGAAGGGAAAACAACTTGCCCCTCACTTACTTGCCCTCCCCAGGGCCGGTGAAATCGGTAACGGTACCACATGGGGGTTGGCTGATGTTGTTTGGCTTGTGATTATTATTATTCCCTGCTACATTTGCACCACGCCGGAGAGATGGCTTAGAGCGCGTTTATGACCCGTGACGCGACCAGCAAGGGGTAAAAACACCGACACCGAAACATGTATGAGTTCTCTGCTCTGCCACCGCACTACCTTTCCATCATAAGCCTTTAATTCCCCCGCCATTCGGAGGGAAGCAGGAGGAGAGCAGGGGGGAATTAACTGACGCTTCGGCATTGGTTCTGCGCTCAATTTCCGTCTTCATTAGATCCCGAACTGGATCGATCACCGGTGGCACGGCACGGCACGGCACGGCAAGGCACCTCCCAGGTGCTAGAATGTACCGAAATACTCATTTCCGCCCGATGGTGCGTTCGAGGCGGAAATGAAGGCAAGAAACGAGAGCGCACGGCCAAAGGGTTCGTCGCTTGCAGGCAAATCAAGTCGTTCCTGTCGTACGTGCCTTCCACCGGTGGAGGTCGTTGACTGCGTCGCCGGGAAGGGGCCAGGTGGCAAGAAGCGTTTTGGGGGGTGTCATTTTTTAGTGTCATACCATCCATTTGGTAATAGGATTTGGTCCGGGAGCCGGAAACTAGCAGTTTGTGTTCTTACGGTTTGGAAGCCCAAAATAGGGCCGGTTTTTTCTTTTTTTTTTTTTAAATAATGCGCTTATGTAAGTTGTGCGCAGGTGTAAACTAACCGAAACTTGAGTTACTTTTAAATATTTACACTCAATAGGTCGTTTTTGTATTTGCCTTTATCAGCAGCCTGGTGCGCTTTAAAAACTGAATTTAATAATTTACGGTGACGTTCCAGCTGCACGCGTAACGTTTCACTTTCCCGAATTCCACACCAACGATCCCAACCAGCCGAGCGTGACAGTTTTGGTAAAAAAAAAACACACACACACACGCGGAAAGTGCACATGCACCCCGGCCCTGCTCGTGCACGTACGGGCACGTCTTGGTCGTCTTGCGTTTCGTTACAAACATAGTTGCTTCACGCCCTGCCCACCGGGCGCACCAAGAACCGCGGTTCAGTTTTTCTTGCCACCGTGTCCAGTGCAGCACATCATCACGCCCGCCGCACGCAGGGAGCCCTGGGGTTTCCTGTTATGGTTCAGCGAGTTTCGGACCGTAATGATGGGCGTTAGGTGGGGTTGAAGCGTCGACCAGACCAGACCACCCATTGGAAAATGGTAAAAAGTTGCTGCTCTGTCGCTGTAGTTGCGGTGGCGGAAAACAGCACGCCGCTAGTGGTGTCGGTGGAAAAATCGTTGGCAATCTGCCCGGGCGAGATAGCCGATCGATTTCAATCGAGGAAGATGATGGTGTTTTGGAAAGGGAAACTCGCCGCAAGAAAACTCCCCGAAAACTACGCTTAATTGATCGGCGATTTCTCGTATGCGCTTGGCATTATTATTATTATTATGTTTTTTTTTTGCTTGGAAGATCAGCTTTCTTCGGTGGTGAAGCGTTTTATTTGATTTTCGCTTTTTTTTTTCTTCTTTCTTTGCGATGTGGGAGGATGTGTCATTAAA
Source organism: Anopheles punctulatus (assembly GCA_000956255.1). Classification (NCBI taxonomy): domain Eukaryota; kingdom Metazoa; phylum Arthropoda; class Insecta; order Diptera; family Culicidae; genus Anopheles; species Anopheles punctulatus. The sequence goes on from JXXA01017654.1 coordinate 4,392, forward strand.
TTATTGCTCATCCATTTGATGGAAAATGATCATCTATCATGGTCGATGAAGCGAATGAAGCGTTTTCCACCTCACCTGGTAGAGAAAACGCGAACCGGCGAAGATTGCAGTGCAATAGGTGAAGGAACCATTTTTGGCGATTTCCAATCGAATGTTCGTCGTGGTTCCGTGTAGCGCCAAAAACCGTTTGTGAAACCATACAACATGGCGTAGACAATTGAAAAAATAAATACATATATATTTCTATGACTCTATTGACGGTAATGATTGAAACTAATCGTTTTGTTTTTGCTTCATTTCAGAACAATATAAGCCGTAACAACCGTACGATGTGCACCGAGCGCCGAACGAAGGAAGTGATTGGATCGGTCCTCGGTGGCAATATAGCACCGGCTTGTGAAGCTGCTGGGTGCTAAGTTGCAAAAAAAAAAAAATAATAAGACGACGGTATTCGGTTTTCTAGCACGTAAGACAGCAGAGGAGCTCGATGGAGGAAGCTGTAAATCATCTTACAAATTCACAATCAACAGCCAAAACGATGGCGGACGGTGCGATTGCACCACCGAGCTATTGCACACTCCCGAGGCCACCGGGCCGGGTAATGCCGTCAGCGACAGAGTCAACAGAACGGCCGCAAGTCTCGGATCGTGCCCACTACTACACACTGCGACCAGCAGCGGCAACAGCGATGGGTGCGGTTGGTGGCCGGAACCAGAAGCCCCGACACTCGCAACCGGACGACGACGAACGGATCGAATCCAATCGGAGCTTGCTGTACGAGCAGAACATGAGCACGTTCGAGAACTTCTGCGAGCGTCGCCACAGCGAGCAGCGGCTGCATCCCGAGCACCACACCGAGGACGAGTATCCGTCCGATGATGAGGCCGGTCAGGAGGCGTTGGGAAATTTCTGCACCCTGCGCAAAGTGCGCCGTACGCATCGGGGAGGTGAGGCTGGCACGCCCTTACCACACACCGGTGCGTACTGTACGCTGAAGAAGAAAAAACTGCAGCTCAACCGAAAGTTTGTCGAAAGCTTCCTGGAGGATCCGAACGCGAAGGTGGTCGACTATCTGTCCGAGTTGGACGCGTATCTGGACGAGATGGATGGGATGGACGATGATGCGTACGACGATTCCGTGGCGGGAAGCGAGAGTGACAGTGTCGGTGAGAGTGAAGATCGCACGCCTAGCCCTTCCGGTGCGTTCGCGGACGAATCGGTGAGCAAGAAAGCGCACGAAGATGTGAGGGCGCCCGGTGAGAGTTTTCAGTATTATCAGACCAACGTGCGGAATCTCGGTCCGCCGGCAAACGATCTGTACCAGGAGGATCGCATCAGATTCGGTGACATCAAGCATTTCTGTACGCTACCGAAGCAGAAGCGTACGCAGTTTCTGAATGCGTTCAAGCGTGGCGCTTCCGTCCGAAGAACGTTCGTCGGCGAGCCAAATGCGGTCGGTGATGGCGAAAGGCCGCCCGCAGTTGCACAAATAGTACCGGAAACGAGGAGTGAGTGTGCCGAAAGGCACAACACTGATGGTAAGTCAAAGCCGATGACGTTCTAATGACGTACGTGTTTTCTCCCTTTGCCTCATTCCATGCTTTTAAATCACAGTAGGCATATGTAGTTGGTGTTGGTTAAATAAACGAGTAAAATGGAGTTGGACATAGAGCCTTCGTCCTCGGCGGAATTTGATGCACTCGCTGAACAGTTAGCCGAACTCGAGGACCATTACCTTACGATCGTCGAGTCCGACACGGTGTTGGCCGCACTGGAAGCGAAAATTGCGCTGCACAGGCGGAGAAGTGGCTGTTCGAGTGCCACCCGTCCCCTCCCTTACGCGAACGTTAAAGCCTTCCTTTTCGGTTGGGTTCAGAAATGTGAGGCCGCAACAGAGAAGGCTCGTTTCGAGACGCGTGCCATAGACCGGCGGAACACTGAACTCCGTGCGTTGGTGAGGCAGAAGCAGCAGAGCATTGGTAACGATGCGCTACGCATACATATGGAAAGCTTCCGGCTTGAAGGGATTTTCGGCAACAGTGAGCTAGAGACAGCGCGTCAAGTTGTCTACGAGCTGCGACTGCTCGGTGCGGATGTGAAGCGTGAGATACTTCTGGAGAAGCTAGCCGCTTACGACACGAACCAACGTCGTGGCCGGCTGGCTCAAGATGCCGCCCGATGGAAGGCTAGGCTCGATGGCGTTAAAGCGAAAATCGAACGCACCGATCGTGAGATAGAGACGCTGGAGCAACAGAATGAAAAGTTACGCACCGTTCTGCGTCGGCATAAGCCACCGAGTGTGGTAGAGATCGCTAGCCGGACGCACGAGTTGCGCCAGCTCCAGGCGCAGCTGTTCCGCACGGTGAAACGAGGCATACTGGCCGGTTCCATCGAAGTTGGACCGGGCGTCGGAGAAGATCGCGCTGCGATACGCCAATTGCCAGATAATTCGGTTAAACTCAATTGACCCAAATTAATCGCGCGCCTTTTGCGTCGCGCGAACGCCACCGGCCAAATTCAATAAAGTAGACCATTCATCACGGGACCAGCACGGGATCCCCTTCGGTTGCGTGGAAGGTTGCGGCAATAATCGGATTCATGTTTCAATGGCACGCTCCACGATTCGTCACGATTCATGTTGTGGGGAGCTACCGGTACCCTCTAGACACAGGCAGCATTTAATCGTTGATCTTCGTTGACATGCACAACCGAAAGCGCAGACGGCGTGCTGGGTGCCGGTAGTTAAGCGTGTCTAGTCCGAGTGTGTTGGGTTACGAGGTTAGAGCGGATCTGCTGCTTGTTAGGGCGTCTATGGGACCGAGCTCGGAGTGCACAGTTTTGCAGACATTCAACGGAGCGATTCGGTGTACTTGATCGCGTAAAACGGTACGCAGCTGTGGGGTTGCGATAGATACAATTATTCCACCCTTGAGGTTGCAACGGAGAAATATGAAACAATGGTACACGCGGGTTCGGTGAGTCATGTTTCGCTGGCTGTTATTTTATTTTATTTTTTTATTCCTGCACAAATGTCACCACATAGGATCGGTTGGTTCGTTTTACGGCCCGATCGAGGGGTAGATATATGACCCACATTGAATGTAACGTGAGGAAATCTCGCAGAACAATACGAGTTGTACAAGGTGGAAAATGCGACCGTAGCTCCATTGCTTCAGCAGCGAGTAGATTCGGAGCTACATTATTCACGCGATCATGTGTTGTGCTCTAAAGCCTGCTCTATAGTTCCGAAGCACCGATCTGCTACATTGATGCAAAGAAAATGACCATCACATTCGCGCTGACTACTTCTCTGTCCACGCGCTCGGTCAAGGGAACTTTCTCCCTTCGATGGCGTGTGATAATCGGTCAGGTGCTTCCTATTACTCGGACGCTACTTAAACGATTTCCACTGCTGATAAGCTGGCGGATTCCCAGTAGGGCACTAGTGGCAGTGTCTGCACCGCGATGCTATAGAGTGCATGACTTGACGAACTGTTTGTTTACTGTCGTGAGTTTATCATGTTGTTGGTCGAACCAGTATTTTCTAGTCATACACTTGGTAGTTTTATTAGCAACCATTTCTTTCGATCGCTCGCGATGTTCTTGGTAATACTATGGAAGAGCGAAATTCGTAATGTATACAATGAATTCTATAACAGTGAAATATACCAGAGAAACTGTGAAAAGACACTGCTGGTTACTCTGCTGTTGCCGCTCACTTCTGTCGTGGTTTGAAACTGACGTAGATGCCGTTCTCGCTGTTGAGCGCCACGAACCCTTTCTGCAGCGTCACCGGAACTTCGGTGCGTGGGGTCCGCTCGAACACGAACTCCTTCAGCAGATGGTAGACGATGGCTTTCACCTCCATCAGTGCGAAGCGCGAGACCAGATGCAGTTCCGTGGTCCGATCCCGAACGGCAGGTATGTTCCCGGTTTGATCTTATCGCGATTCGCCTCGCTGAAGCGCTCCGGGTCGAATTTTTCCGGATCCGGGTAGTAGCGGGGATCGTTATGAATGCCGGCGATCGGGATGAACACTACCGTTCCCTTGTCGATGGTAAATTCAACGTCACCGTCCCGTACCACATAGTCGCGGGTGCAGAGCCGATCGGTCGACGGTGCGGGGCCCCACTTGCGCAGTGACTCCGACACGACCATGTCCATATACTTCATGTGCTGCAGCGCTTCGTACGTGAGTGCTTTACCGTCGAGTGTATCTTCCGTTGCCAGAATTTCTTCGTACAGCCGATCCTGTACGTCCTGGTTGAGCATAAGCTCGTACGTCAGGAACGTAAGGCAGTTGGCGACGGTGTCAAAGCCTGCGATGAAGAAGATGAGACACTGCGCGACGAGCTCCATCTCGGTCATTTGCGTTCGATGCGCCTGCGACTCGTCGATACCCACTTCCGCATCTCGTACGGCGGCAAAGCTTTCCACGAGATGGTCCTCCGGCTCCCTCTGCCGTTTCAGCATGCCTTTCTTCGCTTGCAGAAGCAGCTGGATCATGTCCGGGCGGACAATTCCTTGCAGTTCGCGCGCTTTTATCGTCTCGAGTACAATTTCGGCAAAGAATACATTCAACTCCCGATCGAATAAATCGATCTCGAGTTTCTCCATCAGCCGCGGGAACACCCGGTACGCGAGCACCTTCAGCATCACTTTGAAGCGTGCGAAGTCAATCATCCGTTGCCCGTTGGTGTAGAAGAGGTTGATGGGATCACGGAACGAGTTCACCTTCAGCCCGAAGGCGCACGTCGCGATTACGTTGGTTGTGTAGCGCGAAAACACTGCCTTCATTTCGTGTGCCTGTTCGCCTTGCTCGCTAGCTGCCTGCTCCCGAAAGTATTCGACCATCTCCGAGCTGCAGTCAACGATCTGATCGAACATCTGGCGCATCTTGCTCCCGGTAAAGGCGGGACTTAGGATAGCCCTCATGTCGCGCCACTGCTGATCGGACAGAGCAAACAGTGTCTTGCCGAACAACGAGAGCGAATCACGGTCCAGATTGCTCCCGAAGATCTGCCGATGGTTCACGAAATGGTCAAAGTCTTTGACGGTGATCTGCTTGATCAGGTCGGGATCGCGCACCACAAACACCGGGTTGACGAGATCGAACATCCCAAACACCCTGCAATTAGACAATGAAATCACGCAATCACGATCGGTCTGCTCCGGTTAGGGTCCGGTTCTTCCATTCACTTACTTCACCTCATAGAAACGGTTGTAGATGGAGCGCATAAAGTCGTACGAGGCAACCTTTCTCAGCAGCAGCTGATACGTGCTTCCAAACAGTGGCACAAACGGCAGACATGGGATAGGTTTACCCTCAAAGTAACGATTGTTGCGAGTTATGTACGCGTAAAACAGCCCAGCAAGTAACAGCAACAGTGTGAAGCTGAGTATCAGCAGCGCCATTTTCAATCTTTTCTCAGATCTTTTCTAAAGGGAAATGATGAAATGAAGGGAAGAAATTCAAACGCTAACAAACCGCACTTTCATCAAGCAAAGTGAAACGCAATGAAGGTATGTTTGGGCCGCGTATGTCGAGGAAAAACGCAACATACTTTATTGTTCTTTATTTTTAAAACATGATTACATACTGAAAATACTGTAGTGCACATTCGAAAACAGTGAGATTGTGCACCGGTTCCGCCGATCCCAGATGTTCCTAAAATCCTAGTTCCGTTTAATCAACCGCACATGGATACCATTTTCTGCCTTCATCCCGGTGAATCCTTTTGCCAGCTGCAAAGGAACCTGGGTGCGGGCCGTGCGGTGAAATTCAAAGTTCAAGATGAGATGATAGACGATGGCCTTCGTTTCCATCAGCGCGAACCGGGAAGCGATACAGTTTCGTGGCCCCAAGCCGAACGGAAGATAGGCTCCGAGCGGTATCGACTGACGGTTTGCTTCGTTGAAACGCTCCGGATCGAAGCGATCGGGGTCGGGATAGTAGCGTGGATCGTGATGCAAACCAGCGGCGGGAATCGACACCATGGCACCCTGCGGAATGACGATATCGGGCTGGCCATCTTCGCCAACCACCGTGTAGTCCTTGTTACACATTCGATCGGTCGCAGGGTTCGGTGGCCATTTTCTTAGCGTCTCCGTAACAACCATGTCGAGATAGCGCATACCCTGCAGGGCGTCGTAGGTGAGCGATTTTCCTTCCAGTGAGTCCGCCACCGCACGAACCTCGTCGTAGAGGCGTTGCTGGATGTCCGGCGATAGCGTGATTTCGTACGATATGAACGACATCAGCGTCGCGATCGTATCGTAGCCGGCCAGAAAGAAAATCAAACACTGGGCGACCATTTCCTGCTCCGTCAATTTGACAACCTCGTCCGAATTGAAGCTTTGCTCGTTCGCTTCTTTGGCCGTCGCGAAGCTTTCCACCTCGGGCGGTTCTTGCGGCTGATAGCGCAGCTTACCCTTGCCTGCCTGCATCAGTAGATGCACCATGTCGGGACGCACGATCCCGTGCCGTTCCCGTTCCAGCACCGACTGCCGAAACAGGTCCGTGAAAAATTGCACATGCTTACGATCGAATATGTCGATTTCCAGCCGTGCCATTAGCGCCGGGAACAGCTGGTAACCCATCATCTTGAGAAACACGGACAAGCGACCGAAGTTGGTCAGCTCTTTGCCGTACCGGAAGAACACATTCTCCTGGTCGTCGAACGAGTTTAGCTGCACGCCGAAAGCGCACGACGCGATCACATCGTTCGTGAAGCGAATGAAGAGGTCCTTCACCTCGTACTCCTCCTGTGATCCCGGCTTGGACAGTGCCCGTACCATGTTTTCGCTGCACTCCACGATCAGAGCAAACATCTGGCGCATCTTGCTGCCGGTGAAGGTGGGACTGAGCGTGGTTCGAACGCTGCGCCACCGCTGCCCGTTCAGCGCGAACAGTGCCTTCGTGAACATGACGGACGAATCGGGATTCTTGGGATCCGCCCGTATAAACGGTCGGTGGTTGATGAAATAATCAAAGTCCTTCACCGTGATGTTCTTCACCAGCTCCACATCGCGCACGACAAACATGGGCGTGGTCATCTCGAACATGCCGAACATTCTGCGAAGAAAGCAAACAGGCAGCATTTGTTTTGTTAGTCTCGGGCTAGCTGGGGGTGGCCACTGCAGCGCTCGAATCGGTACCTTGCACCCGGGAAACGCTCGTAGTTGGATCGCACAAAGTCGTTAAATGCGACTCGCTTCGTCATCAGACGTCGGGAGCTGCCGAACAGCGGTTCCACCGGGAGGCATGGTATGGGGTAGTTCTTGAAAAAAGAGTTGTTCCTTGTCAGGTAGGCGTACAGCGCAGCCAGCACCGACACCAACGCTATCGCGTACACCAGGTTTTGTTCCATGTTCGGAAACGCTATCACTATCACTTTGGCTCAGCTACTTAACCTAGAGTGTGCCTCGAGTACTGCCCTGCCGCACCACTAACACCAGTGCGGTGTACGTTCTTCAAAAGACTGCAAAGGCTGAAATGAAGATTGATGTTGTGAATGAAGCACAGCTACCCAAAAACAAAAGAAGAAAAAAAGCCCTCCTATAACTGATCTCCACGCTAGCAAACTGACCCGCTGAACCGGTCACCACCATTGAGCATATGCGCTTAGTTTGATCACTAAAATTAAACGCTGTTTGCAAACGAACTCAGCGGGACCTGGCACATCGGGCGTGTTGCGATAAAGCAATCAACACGAGCGCCATCGTCGTCGCGTCCGGAGGAGCAAACATTAACGCGAAGTGAATAATTAAGCGAACGCCCACGGCCGGTTATTAATTCCCCTTTGATATCCCCCTCTTCCTATCTTATCACCAGTAGTTCAATCAAAGTTCAAGGAGCTCAATCAAACTTTACAATCTGCTTCCCACCTGCTTGTGCAATCTGCTTCCCACCGGGCGTTCGCCGGGTTGCTTTTTCCCCGAGTCATCCAATCATTATCTAGCGCTTCAACGATCGATAGCGATACGATGACTCATCTTCAAACAGGACTGTTTGACAAGTGGTCACTGCAAGTGGCCGATTGTATAAAGCTTCCTTCCTAACCCGTCCGTCCGCTAACACATATTCGCCTTTATGTCTGCGAGGCAGGAAGAGGATCCTCGGTTTTATCAATCGCATTAACCCGAAGTGACCGAGAGCTCCGATAAGCCGGTGCGCGATAAGCGTATTGACTAGGTTAGGGTTTGTCCATATTACGTACGTACGTACGTCACGCATTCCCGCGAAATCCCGATGGATTCTCAAATCGCACCGTTGCTTAAACACATTTCAAAGACATACGGGTGAAGAAGAAAATACTTTATTGTCCACGCTTTATTCGTACCAATGAAAGGGGGAGGGGCGAGGGGTCCGTTGGGTAGGTAGGTCACTTGGCGGGTTGCTCGTGCCGGGGCTTGAACCTTATCCAGATGCCGTTCTCGGCGGCCAAAACAACAGGGCTACGCTTCAGCTTCAGTGGCACCTGCGATTTGTCGCACTTCTCAAAGGTAAAGTTTTTCAGCATGTAGTACACGACCGATTTCACCTCCATGAGGGCGAAGCGCGACCCGATGCAGTTCCGTGGTCCGACGCCGAACGGCAGGTACGCGCCGGGATTGATTTTGTGTCGGTTTTCCTCACTGAACCGTTCCGGATCGAAGCGTTTGGGATCGGGGAAGTACTTCGGATCGAAGTGTAGTCCCGCTACCGGTATCATGATCGTGCGTCCCTTCTCAATCTTAAACCGTAGCCCCTCACCATCGTCGAACGTGTAGTCCCGGTTGCAGTACCGGTCAACGATCGGTGCCGGCGGCCAGAGACGCAGGGACTCCGACACTACCATATCCATGTAGCGCAAGCTCTGGATCGCATCGTACGTCAGCGGTTTGCCGCCGAGTGTCTCGTCGATCTCCGCTATCTCCTGGTAGAGGCGTTCCTGCACCTCCGGGTTGATCATCAACTCGTAGCACAGAAACCCGAGCGCCGTCGAGACGGTGTCGAAGCCGGCGAGGAAGAACAGGAAACACTGCGCCACCAGCTCCTTCTCGGTCCATTCGCGTGCGATCACCTTCTTGCCGATGGCCGACTCGTGCACGGTGGCGAAGCCAGCATCCTTCACGTCCGGTTCTTCCTGCTGGTGGGCCAGCGCACCGCGCTTCACCTGCATCAGGATGTTGATCATGTCGTTCCGCACGATGCCCTGCTCCTCCCGGACACGCATGTTGTCCAGGATCATCGCGTAAAAGTGCTGACACATGTCCTTATCCATCAGCTCGATGTCCAGCTTCATCATCAGTTTCGGAAATATCATAAACAGCATGAACCGCACGGTCGGCCAGAAGGAGCTAAAGTCGAGCAGCTTCTTTCCCCGCATGTAGAAGTCGTTCTCGCGCTCCGCAATCGAGTTCACCCGAATGCCGAACGCAATCGACGCGATGACGTCGTTGGCGAAGCGCGAAAATATGTCCTTCATCTCGTGCACCTGCTTCGTCTCGTCGGCATGTGCCTCCTTCAGCAGATGCTCCACCATGCCCTGGCAGCTTTCCGACATCAGCTCGAACATCTGACGCATCTTGCTGCCGGTGAAGGCGGGGCTCAGTGTGGCCCGCATGTCGCGCCACTTCTGGCCGCGCAGCATAAACAGCGAGTTGAGGAACATGTTGTCCGACTGCATCGCATCCTTCTCGTTCGCCACTAGTGGCGTGTGGTCGGTGAAGTAGTCGAAATCCTTCACGCCGATCTGCTTCACGCACTCCGGATCGCGCAGCATCAGGTTCGGCGTGAGCAAGTCGAACGCACCGAGCACTCTTCCAGGAAGAATCGAAACGACGATCGTTATTTGCGGTCCTTCGACGAGATGTACCCACACAACACAACAACATTAAACGTCGCAACTTACTTCGCGTCCGGATGGCTCGCGTAGAGTTTCTCGATGTGCTGGATCATGTCCCGCCGCCGTAACATCACCGGTCCGGAGCTACCGAGCAGGAAGGTGGGCTTCAGGTGTGGATACGGTTTGTCGAGGAAGTAGCGATACTTGTTGTGCACGTAGTAGTAGAGGAGGGCCAGTATCGTGGCGACTGCTGCCACCGTCACCACGTCGAGCGCCATTATCGCTAATGCTGCGGCTGCTACTGCTGCTGGTGCTGTCACTCGTCTCCTTAAAGGAACCGGCCGGCTGCTTTTGTGAGCTAGGAAACTGATCTGCACTGTTTTATTCACCCCACACCTGTTGTGATGTTTGTTGATGTCTATGCCTATGGCGCGAGAGTTTGTGTCGCGGTGGACGCTAGTGTATAGCCAGATAAGATTACACACTAGTCACACACACACACATACACACGAACAACACGCATCCACAATGCGCCCAATCGAGACTCCCAATGGGGCGAAACAAAAGGGCAAATGTTTGCAA